>JAQZBX010019191.1:0-18320 GCA_029593785.1 Cabassous unicinctus
ATGGGAAGATGGAGGGATGGGTGGATGGATTGGAAGATGGAGGGATGGATGGAGGGATGGGTGGGTGGGTGAATGGAAGGTTGGAGGGGTGGATGGAAGGATGGATGATGGATGGATGAATGGATGATACATGTCTTTATTCAAACATCCTTAGAGAAAGAGATAGAGATAGATGGTTCATTGGTAGGACAGAGGAAAGAAAAAAAAATAAAAACAAAGGAAGAAATAAAAAAAAAATCATAATTCCACAGGAAGAGTAGTTGAAAACATGGGCTCTGGAATTAGTCTGCTTGTGTTCAAATTCTGTCTCTACCACTTGCAAGTGTGTGCCCTTCAAGTTGTTTAACCTCTTTGAGTCTCAGTTTCCTTACTATGAAAATGCAGGATACTTATGGTATTTATTTGATGGTGTTGTTGTGAGATAGTATATGCAAAGTGCTTAGCACAGTGCCTGGAACATAATTCATGTACTACAGTAACTGTGAGCTATTATTATTTTGTGAATTATTTCCATCAGCACTAGGAAAGGAGTGAAGAGTCATGGAATATGTCAACTGGCAATATTCTGTGAAAGAAATTTTGTGGGGGAAGTTTTTATAAAAAAGCATTGATTCATGTATTATATAATAACTAAGTAATATACCATAATATAAATAGCAAATGGTTTAGAAATAATCTTTCCATTTATAACACTGAGTGGATGTTTGAAGAGCTATTTGGTAATTTCAATGTCAATTGGATATAAAGTAATTTTAGTCTTTCATTAAAAAAATATGTAAGTTTGTCCAGTGAAGCATTAATTCAGTAGCATATTTTAGAAATATTCTGTCTAGATATAAATTAGTATCTAACTTTAAACTGCTATGGAAAATGAGCATCATACTTGATTTGCAAACACATTATTCTAATTTGATTTTTAACATTTCACATGTATTTGAATACCATTATAGTCACCTCTTACTCATTCTAGTCCAAATAATCATTCATTTAAAAACTTATCATTTTCTTTTCCTTTCCATCATTTTAAGGAAAAAAAAATGTTTATTTTGAAGAGACTTATGCCTCCATACCTTACCAGAATGATAATTTTAAAGAATATATATAGTTACTCCCCAAATTAAAAGCTTTAAATTCTTTCCCATTACTTTTGGAATAAAGTGAAAATTCTTGGGATGGTGTTTTGGGCTTCTAAGACCTGGTCCTCATCTACCTTTCCAGCTTGATTTTCCCAGTGATCTTTACCCATAGATCATACTCTAGTCCTGTCTTATAGTTCCCCAAGAACTCCATTATTTTTTACCTTGCTGTGGCAATTGTTTTGTCCATCTGGAATGTTCTTTCTTCCCCCTGAATATTTAAAGTTCTTTTCCTTGTTCTTCAGGACAATTCAGTTTCATTTCTTGAAGCCTTCTCTAATTTTCCTGGTGGAAAGTGCTGTTGTTTCTGGGTATAGACACTTTATGTATTCTCGTACAGTACTTTTCACAATGCATAGTTATTTATATCCTTTTTTTTAACCAATTTTTTTTCTATGCATTATTTTATTTTAAACAGAGTAAAGCTTTGGTCATGTCTCTTCCTGATGCACAACTTTATTTTCACATGCTCTTGGTTATAGTTTACCTGAACTTGGGGTAGGAATCGCCTTCTCTACTAGCCAATATAGGGCCAACTCCCTGGTCTTGCTACCACAAGAGTTGTATCAGTTATCTTGGGAAGAATCCAGTTAGCCATATTTTCTACATTAAGGGGTCAGGTGGAAAATGTAGCCTTTTGTCATCTCTTTGGTTGTAGGATTTCTGGGGGATGAGTTAAGAATTGAGGGTTAGGAACAATCCTTAAAGCCATCAATATTTGTGAGTGATAAGGGAGATTACAAAGTCAATATTGAAAATAATTTGTTGTTGTGTCACCCAAAAAGATATGTTCAAGTCCCAACCCCAAGCCCCATGAATGTTATCCTGTTTGGAAATAGGATCTTTGAAGATGTTATTATTTAAGATAAGACCACACTAGATTAAGGTGGGCCCTAATCCAATATGACTGGTGTCCTTATAAGAGAAAACTGGACACAGAGAGACAGAGACAGATGGAGGCAGAGAACACTATGGTTGCTGACAAGCCACTGCTGGAAGAGGCATGGAACAGATTCTCCCCTATGAACTTTGAAAGAAGCATGGTCTTGCCATCACCTTGATTTCGTACTTCTAGCCTCCAGAGCAGTGATACATTAATTTCTCTTGTTTTAAGCCAGCCTCTTTGTTGTATTTTGTTATGATAGGTGTGTTAGTTAGCCAAAGGGGTGCTGATGCAAAATACCAGAAATCTATTGGCTTTTATAAGGGATATGTATTTGGGGTAGAAACTTACAGTTACCAGGCCATAAAGTGTAAGTTACTTCCCCCACCAAAGTCTGTTGCCATGTGTTGGAGCAAGATGGCTGCTGACATCTGCAAGGGTTCAGGTTTCCTCTCCCTCTAAAGGCTCTGTGGTCCCAGCTTCTTCCAATATCAGCTGTACGCTGGGATAAGTCTCAGCTCTCTCTGGGCTCAGCTGCTCTGCTCTCTTCACAAGGCCAGCTGTAAGCTATCTGGCAAATGGCTCTTCTCTCTTCCCAGGGCCTCTGACATGTCTAATGGAGCCTTCTCTCTTTCCTCACGTATCTGCTTCTCTGTGTATTTACTTCCTGGGGCTCCAGTATCAAAACTCCAACTTTCTCTTCTGCCATGTTGTTTTCTCTGTGAGTCCCCGCCCACCAAGGGGGTGAGGACTCAACATCCTACTGACATGGCCCAATCAAAGCCTTAATCATTATTTAATCAAGTGAAAGTGAAACCTCTGAATCCAATCCAATCTAATATGCCCAGAGGAACAGACCAGTTCACAAATATAATCTAATATCTATTTTTGAATGCATAAACAATATCAAACTGCTACAATGGCCTTAGGAAACTAAGATAATGAGTACAGCTGTATTCAGATGACTTGGGTTAGTTGTAAATATAATTTTATTGTTGGAATATGGAAGATGAAAGGTCAAGTGCAATTTGTAATTTACTTCTAATCTTGATTTGGTCCGTTCAGTAAGAGGACTGCTCAGTGAAAGACTATATTACTTTAACTTTGAAATAACGTCTTGTTGAAAAAAAGTAGTGAATTAACAGAATATGGATTCTCTAAGTAGGATAGGTACTGTGGGCAGAGGACCTACACATTTTATGTTGGCAAGAACCTGGGCAGGTGAGATTAATGTGTGGTCATGAATTTGGGATCTGGAGTCAAACAGATCTAACTGAATACTAGCTGTGTGAGTTTCAGCAATCTCTAAACTATGGCCTCTAGTTTTGTAAACTTCTTAACCTCTAAATCTTTGTGTGTTTTTTTAAATGTAAAACGGGGATAAAAGTAGTATCTTAGTGCTTAATTACTAGTACTTGGCACAAAATTAATTGAGATATTATTATTATTAATAATAATGAACTGTGCATAAGTTGTCCATGTATTGACTCCTAAGTGAGGTAGAGAAAGAAAAGCAATATGGTAATACTGGAACAAATTAGGAGTTGGCATACAGGATTGGTAAGGTCTCTCTTATGACAATAATATAAGAGGAAGAGAAAGAATCTGAGGAAAAGAAAAAAGAATATTTGAGTTTGCTACTCCTGTTTTATAACATTGCTGCTTTTTGTTTTTGTGTGATATCACAGCTATCTTGCTTGCTGGGTTCTCATTCACATATTAGAAGTTTTTGGACTTTTGTGGATTTTCTGTCTACAGATGGTAATAAGAGTTTAGGTTTGGGAGATCAAGTTTATGGTTGATTAGCACTATAATAAATCATTATCAAAGTCTAGATAGAGCCTAAGTCTAACAGAAGAAGACAGGAAAGAAAGAGAATCAACTCTTGTTGGTTACAGATTAAGGTTACATAATTTGTTTTAAAATAGCATTGAAATTTTCTGTGATTTGCAAGGTGAAATTGCAATTTCACCAATTAAGTTCTATTTTCCATTTACTTATCCTAATCAAGCACATTGATTAATTTACTCACTCACTGACTACTCACCCTTACCCAAATGTACTGCGTTCTCCTTTTATGTCTCCATTTTACACTATTTATTTTTCTGTAGTATTTTGACTTTAAAATAGAGCTTAATTGGGCAAAATTCCTCACTAGAATATAAGATTCTTAAGGCCCAGAGTGTTAGCTACTTCACATTTATGCTAGTACAGTGGCTGGTGAGTACATGTTTACTGATGATTGGATGAAGTTTTTGGCAAGTTTGAATATGGATATGGAGGGTGGAGAGACGAATTAAGGAAAATGCACTCTTAATCAGAGACATAGAAGACAAATTGGTACCTTTTGTAATTTTCATTATTGTTGTTCTTAGAATTCCTGTTTACGAGGACATTAGTTAGGTCTAACCATGAAGTTTCATTTAGGAGGCTATCACTAAGCAATAGCAAAACAGAGTTACATGATATAAACATTTAAATAGAATTGATGTCTATGGCTTAATGTTTTTTTGTTTTTTTTTAATTAAAAAATTTTTTTTTAGGAGGTACCGAGGATTGAACCAAGGACCTCGTACATGGGAAGCAGGCGCTCAACCACTGAGCTATGTTTGCTCCCTGATGTTTATTTTATCTTATTTTTGGTTGACAAATATAGGCTATTTTCCTTCTGTGAAATTTTATTTTGTGTAAGAAAAACAAAAATGTCTAAATGAAATGTCTTATTGTTTTGTTTTAGATGAAATAATTTGGTAATCCTGTATATTTTATAAATGAGAAAAAGCCATAAGTAAGACAATGTACTAGACAATGTACTGGATATTTCCATATACTTTGCCATCTTTTGCCTGAATCACAGAAATAGTTCCTGGTATGTACACTTACAGTCTTCCAATCCATTTTCCACACTGCAGGAATAGGTACCTTTTTACAAATTTTTTCACAACTTAGTCTTTTTTCTTAGAGAAAAATCATACATAAAATTCAGGGTTCCCATATACTTCCTGTAATGGTTAGACTTATGTATCAGTTGGCCAGGTTATGATGCCCGGTTGTTTGACCAGGTGGAAGCCAATAGAACTGCCCCTACCTAGTAAAATAGTCAATCAAAAGCAATACGGGATTTCTGGAGGGATTATAGAAATTAGTGCCATCATCAAGGCCTTGAAGGATGTGAGGGTGATGAGTCACACTATATCCATATTCAACTCCCCTATTTGGACTGTGCAGAAAATAGATGTATCTTGGACGATGACAGTGGATTATCATAAACTTACCCAGGTGGTGACTCCAATTGCAGTTTGCTGTTCAAGATGTGGTATCATTGTTTGAGCAAATCATCACGTCCCCTGGTACCTGGTATGCAGATATTGATCCGGCAAATGCTCTTTTCTCAATTGCCATTAGTAAGGATCACGAGAAACAATTTGCCTTCAGCTGGCAAGGCAGAAATATACCTTCACTGTCCTACCTCAGGAATATATCAGCTCTCCAGCCCTCTGTCATAATGTTGTCCACAGGGAATTTGATCGTCTCTCCCATCCATAAGACATCACATTGGTCCATCCTGTTGATGATATCATGTTGATTGGACCTAGTGAGCAAAAGGTAGCAACTACACTAGACTTATTGGTAAGGCATTTGTGTGTCAGATAATGGCAGATAAACAACAAAATACAGGGACTTTCCACCATGGTGAAATTTCTAGGTGTCCAGTGATGTGGAGCATGTCAAGACATCCCTTCTGAAGTGAAGAATAAACTGTTGCATCTGGCCCCTCCTATGCCGAAAAAAGAGGCACAATGCCTAGTTGGCCTCTTTGGAATTTGGAGACAACATATTCCTCATTTGGGTCTGCTACTCCAGCCCGTTTACTGAGTGATCAGAAGTGCTGCTAGTTTTGAGTATAGGCCAGAACAAGAGGAGGCTCTGCGATAGGTCCTGACTGCTGTGCAAGCTGATTTGCCTCTTGGGCTATATGATCTAACAAAGCCAATCACGCTGGAAGTGTCAGTGGCAAATAGAGATGCCTTTTGGAGCCTTTGGCAGGCCCCTGTAGGAGAGTCACAGTGCAGACCCTTAGGATTTTTGAGCAAAGCCTTGCCAACCTCTGCAGATAACTACTCTCCTTTTGAGAAACAGCTATTGACCTGCTACTGGGCCTTAGTAGAGTCTGAACACTTAACCATAGGCCACCAAGTTATCATGAGACCTAAGTTGCCTGTCATGAGCTGGGTGTTGTTTAACTCCCCAAACCATAATGTCAGGCATGCACAGCAGCACTCTATGATAAAATGGCTGTAATATATATGAGATAGGGCTTGAGCTTGTCTGGAAGGCACAAGTAAGTTACATGAGGAAGTAGCCCAAATTCCTATGGTCACCATTTCTGCCACATTACCTTCCCTTTCGCAGTCCACAGCTATGGCCTCCCCTTTTGGGGAGGTCCTTACAATCATTTGATTAAGAGAAAACCCGGGCCTGGTTTATAGATGGTTCTGCGTGATATGCAGGTACCACCTGAAGGTTGACAACTGGAGCACTGCTGCCTCTTTCTGGGATGTCCCTGAAGGGCACTGATGAGGGAAAATCCTCTCAGTGGGCAGAACTTTGAGCAATGCACCTGGTTGTTCATTTTATTTGAAAGGATAAATGGCTGGAGGTGTGTTTGTACACTGATTCATGTGCTATCTCCAATAGTTTGGCTGGATGGACAGGGACTTGGAAGGAACATGTTTGGAAAATTGGTGACACAGAAGTCTGGGGAAGAAGCATGTGGATAGACCTTTCAGAGTGGGCAAAATATATGGAGATATTTATGTCACATTTGAATGCTCACCAGAGAGTGATTTCAGCAGAGAGAGATTTTAATAATCAGGTAGATAAGATGACCCGTATTGTGGATACCAGTTGACCTCCTTCTTCAGTCACTCCTGTTATTGTCCAATAGGCTCATGAACAATGTGGCCATAGTGGTAGGGATGGAGGTTATGCATGAGTTCAGCAACATGGACTTCCACTCAACAAAGCTGGTATGGTTACAGCGACTGCTGAGTATGCAATCTGCCAGCAGTGGAGACCCACACTCTGTCCCCTATATGGCACCATTCCCCAAGGTGATCAGCTTGCTACCTGGTGTCAAATTGATTACATTCAGCCACTTCCATCATGGAAGGGAGTGATTTATTCTAACTGTAATAGACACGTACTTGGAATATAGGTTTGCCTTCCCTGCATGTAATGCTTCTGCCAAAACTACCATCCATGGACTTACAGAATGCCTTATCCACTGTCATGATATTCCACACAGCATTGCTTCTAATTAAGCAACACAGCAAATGATGTATGGGTTTGGGCATATGTCATGGAATTCACTGGTCACACCATGTTCCCTATCATCCTGAAGTAGCTGGATTGGTAGAATGATGGAAGGGCCTTTAAAAAACTCAAATACAACACCAAATAGGTGGCAATACCTTTCAGGGCTGAGGTAATGTTCTCCAGGAGGCTGTGAATGCTCAAAATCAGTGTCCATTCTGTGGTGCTGTTTCTTCCATAGCCAGGATTAACAGGTCCAGGAATCAAGGGGTGGAAATGGGTGTGGCATCATTCACTATTAACGCTAGTGATCCACTAGAAAAAATTTTGATTCCTGTCCCTGCAACATCAAGCTCTGGTGGCCTACAGGTCTTAGTTCCAAAAGGAGGAGTGCTTCTACTAGGAGACACATCAGCAATTCCATTGAATTGGAAGTTAAGCTTGCCATCTGGCCAAGCAAAGAATGTAATTACTGTACTGGCTGGGTGATTGATCCTGACTATCAAGGGGAAATAGGACTGCAACTACACATTGGAGGTAAAGAAAAGTTTGCCTGGAATACAGTAGATCCCCTAGGGCGTCTCGTAGTACTGCTATGCCCTGTGATTAAAGTCAATGGAAAACTGCAACAACCCAAACCGGGCAGGACTACTAATGGCCCAGGAACTTCAAGAATGAAGGTTTGGATCATCCTACCAGGCAAAGAACCACAGCCAGCTGAGGTGCTTGCTGAGAGTAAAGGGAACATGGAATGGGTAGTGGAAGAAGGTAGTGATAAAATGAATTATGACCCCACGACCATTTACAAAAATGAGAACTGTTATGGTTACGGATATTTTTTCCTTGTTTTATTATGAGTATGTTTGTACATGTACATAAAGAAAATACCTTTGTTTTCTTCCCTAGTTTATCCCCTTATCATATGACATACGTTGTGTTAGTTTCATGTCGTAATATTTAAGTTATAGGATGTCAAATTTAAGAATGACTATTACCCAAGTACTTGTACCATATTCAGGAGAAATTAGTGCATTTCAAGTTGAATGCAGGACAGTTGAATACTGTTAGGAGAAAAAATATGTCTGCTATTGCTTTTATTTTGAGATTAAGTATGGTTAAAGGTGGTGTGTATGGCTGCAAGTGGACAAGGGGAGGACTGTGATGGCTAGACTCATTGTCGGCTTGACCAGATAATAGTGCCTGGTTGTTTGATCAAGCAAGCACTGGCCTAATTCTTACAGTGAAGACATTTCATGGACTTAAATCATTAGTAAGTTGATTGCATCTAAGGTTGATTATATCTACAATCAATTGAGGAGACTGCTTTCAGCAATTAGAGATGTCTCATCTGATCAGCTGAAGGCCTTAAAAGGAGAAATGATGATTTCAGCAGTCAGAAGAGAGAATTGCCACCTCTACTTCAGCCAGACATCTTCTCCTGGAGAATTCATCGAAAACCTTCATCAGACGCTTGCAGTCTGCTTTATGGAATTTGAACTTGTGCATTCCCACAGTCATGTGAGACAATTTTATAAAATCTCCTAATATTTATAGATATCTCCTGTCCATTCTGTTTACCTAGATAACCATGATTAATATACCTCCCCATTATTAACACCTTACACTAGTGTAGTATATTTGTTACATTTTATGAGAACACATAATTATAATGGTTCTATTGTCCATGGTTTTCCTTAGAGTTTGCTGATTTTGTTCTACAGTACCAAGGATTTTTAAAAAAAATTTTTACTCTAGTAACATATATACAACCTAAAATTTCCCCTTTAACCACATTCAAATATATAATTCAAATATATATGCTGTTAATTACATTCTCAATGTTGTACCACCATCACCACCATTCATTACCAAAACTTTTCCATCATTTTAAATAGAAACTCTGTACAATTTAAGCGTAACTCCCTGAACCTTATCGCTACCCTATCCCTTGGTAACCTATATTCTAGATTCTGACTCTGAGTTTGCTTATTCTAACTATTTTAAACCAGGGAGAACATACAATAGTTGTTCTTTTGTGTCTGGCTTATTTCAGTCAGCATGATGTCTTCAAGGTTCATTCATGTTGTTCGCATGTACAGAACTTCATTCCTTTTTATGGTGGAAAAATAGTCCATTGTGTATATATACCACATTTTGTTCATCCATTCATCAGCTGACAAACACTTAGATTGCTTCTATCTTTAGGAAACTGCAAATAATGCTGTTATGAACATCATTGTACAAATAGCTGTTTGAGTCCCTGTCTTTAATTCTTTAGCTATCTACCTAGAAGTGGGGTTGTTGGGTCATATGGAAATTCTATCTCTAACTTACAGAGAAGTTGCCATACTGTCCTCTATAGCAGCCACACCATTTTACATTTCCACCAACAATGAATGAGTGTTCCTATTTCTCCACATCTTCTCCAACACCTGTAATTTTCTGTTTTTTTTTCTTTTTATAATAATAGCCATTCCAATAGGTATGAAATGGTATTTCATTGTGGTTTTGATTGGCATTTCTCTAATGACTAATGATGTTGAACATAATTTCATGTGCTTTCTGGCCATTTGCATATCTTCTTTGGAGATATCTATTCAAGGTTTTTGCCCATTTTTTAATTGGGTCATTTGACTTTTTGTTGTTGATTTGTAGGGTTTCTTTATGTATTCTGGATATTCAACCCTTATTTGATATGTAGTTTCCAACTATTTTCTCCCATTGTGTGGGTTGTCATTTATTTTGTGGGGTCGATAGTAATGTCCTTCTTTGCATGTCTGATATTAGTTATTTTTTAGCCTCTCTCTTTTTTCTTCATCAGTCTCGCTAAAGTTTGCCAATTTTATTGATCTTTTCAAACAAACTTTTGGGCATTGTTGATTCTATTGTTTTCTATTTTCTATTTCATTTATCTCCACTCTAATCTTTTGTTATTTCCTTCCTTCTGCTCACTTTGTGTTTACTTTGATCTTCTTTTCCTAATTCCTCCACTTTTAAACTAGGTCTCTGATTTGAAATTTCTTCAATTTAAATATGACCATTTAGAGCTATAAATTTCCCTCTCAGAATTGCCTTTGCTGCATCCCATAAGTTTTGGAATGTTGTTCTCATTTCCATTTGTCTTAAGATACTTCCTAATTTCCCTTGTGATATTCTGTTTAACCCATTGTTTGTTTGCGAACATTGTTTAATTTCGACATATTTGTGAATTTTCCATTTTTTCTTCTGTTATTGATTTCTAGCTTTGTTCCATTGTGGTTGGAGAAGATACATTGTATGATTTCAATATTTTTGAATTTATTGAGACTTGTTTTATGACTTAAGATATGGTCTATCCTGGGGAATGATCCATGTGTACTAGAGAAGAATGTGTTTCTGTTGCTGTTGTGTGGTAAAGTGTTCCATATATGTCTCTTAGGTCTAGATGGTTCAGGACATCTTTCAGGTTTTCTATTTCCTTATTGATCATGTATCTAGCTTTCTATTATTAAAAGTGTTTTTTTTAAATATACTTTTTAATTTTTTTAAAAAAAGATACCTAGATTACATAAATGTTACATAAAAAATATAGGGGTTTCCCATATGCCCCACCCCCTACCCCACCCCCCACATTTTCCCACATTGACAACATCCTTCATTAGTGTGGTATATTTGTTACAATTGATGAGCATATTTTGGAGCATTGCCACTAAGTGTGGATTATAGTTTATATTGTAGTTTACATTCTCTCCTGCACAATTTTTCAAGTTATGACAAGATATATGATGCCTGTATCTGTCATTGCAATGTCATTCAGGACAATTCCCAAGTCCCGAAAATGCCCCCGTATTACACCTGTTTTTCCCTCTCCCTCAGAACCTTCAGTGGCCACTACCTCCACATCAATGATAAAAATTCTTTCATTGCTAGAATCACAATAAGTCTATAGTAGAATACCAGTAAGTCTACTCTAGTTCATCGTTCATTCCTCAATCCTGAGGGTTCTAGGATGGTGATGTCCATTCTACCCCTAATTGAGAGGGGGCTTAGATCCCATGGGGGAGAAAAGTGTTGTTTTAAAGTCTCCCACTATTAATGTAGAACCATCTGTTTCTCTCTTCAAATACATCAATATTTACTTCAGATATTTTGGGGTTCTGCTGTGAGGTGCATATATATTTGTAATTGTTACATATTCTTGTTGAATTGACCCCTTCATCAGTATATAATGACCGTCTTTGTCCCTCGTAAATGTTTTTTACTTCAAGTCTATTTTATCTGATATTAGTATAGCTACCCTAGCTCTCTTTTCCTTACTACTTGCATGGTGTATATTTTTTCCATCTTTTCACTTTCAACCTACTTGTATCTTTGACTTTAAGGTGAGTCTCTTACATACAGCATATAGTTGGGTCATGCTTTTTTATCCATTATGTCTATCCCTGCCTTTTGACTGAAGAGTTTAATCCATCTGCATTTAAATCACTACTGATAACACATGTCTTTTTTCTACCATTTTGCTATTTGGCCTTTTTAAGTCTAATACCTTTTTTTGTCCCTCACTTTTGTTAAATCTGCCTTTATATTTATTTGCTTTCTTATGTTGTACCATATTGAGTACCTTCTTATTTTATTCTGGATATATTTTTTATCTGTTTTTCTTGTGGTTACCATAGGGTTAAAATTTAAAATCCTAAATATACAACAATTATATTTGGTTTGATACCAACTTAACTTCAATTGTATGCACATATTCTTTTCCTAACCCCCTCTGTCTCCCCACCCTTTTTTGTACTTCTTACCACTTATATCTTTGTATGTTGTATGTCCAAAACCTAGGTTTATCATTTTGTTTTATGCATTTGCATTTTAGGATCTGCAGGAAGTAAGAAGTGGAGTTACGTACCAAACAGCACAACACAATATTACTGGCATTTATAATTACCCCTATGGTTACCTTTACTGCAGATCTTTATTTCTTTATGCTTCTTTGAACCACTGTCTAATGTCCTTTCTTTTCAGTCTGAAGTATTCCCTTTAGCATTGCTTGTAGGGCAGGTCTAGTGGTGATGTATCCCCCAGCTTTTGTTTATCTGGTAGGGTTTTAATCTCTCCCTTATTTTTGAAAGAGAGTCTGGCCAGATATTAAATTCTTGGCTGGCAGTTGTTTTCCTTTGGCACTTTAAGTATTTCAATCACTGCCCTCTTGCCTCCATGGTTTCTGATGAAAAATTGGCACTCTATCTTATATTGGGATTCCCTTGTATGTAACATATTGCTTTTCTCCTGCAACTTTCAGAAGCCTCTCTTTGTCTTTTACATTTGATAGTGTAATCAATACATACGGGGCATATTTTTCTTCTTGTTTACCTTGTCTTGTGTTCTCCTAGCTTTTTGGGTATGCATATTCACATTTTTTGCTAAGAGATTCTTCTACCACCTCCATTCTGCTCTTGAAATACTCCTGTGCACTTTCTAAAATACTTAAAAATTTTTTATTAAATAAAGATACTTAGATTACAATGTTACATAGAAAATGTAGGGGATTCCCATATGCCCCACTCCCTACCCCTCCCACATTTTCCCACATTAACAACATCCTTCATTAGTGTGGTACATTTGTTACAATTGATGAAAACATATTGGAGCATTGCCATTAAGTGTGGATTATAGTTCACATTATAAACTCTCTCCTGCACAATTTTGTAAGTTATGACAAGATAAATCCCTGTGCATTTTTAATTGCAATTATTGTGGTCTTCAACTCTAGTAGTTCTATTTGGTTCCTTGTAACAATTTCTGTCTCTTTACTTAAGACTCTCATGTTGTTCATTCATTATTTTCCTGATATTCTGTAGTTCTTTCTTTGTACTTTCCTTCATCTCCTTAAGCATTTTAAAGATCATTTTTTAAAAGGCTTTTTTCAGTATGTCTACATTCTTATCTTTTTCATTGGTGTTTTCTTTATTTTTATTCTCTTCCTTTGGATGGGCCATCATTTACTATTTCTTTTTTTGTCTTGTACTCTTTGTTGCACACTGTACATTTAAAAAATTTTTTTACATTTAATTGAAAATATAGACAATTAAAGACTAAAAAGAAAACACAGTTGAATAAAAACATACATTTCTCAATTAAATGTGTTGGATACATATAATTTTTTTTTGGAATCATACAATATGTTACACAATATATTTGGTTCATAGTAATGCAATCATACATTATTTGTTCTTTTGTGTCTGGCTTGCTTCGCTCAACATAATGTCCTCCAGGTTCATCCATGTTGTCACATGCTTTACGACTTCATTTCTTCTTAACAGCTGCATAATATTCCATCGTGTGAATAGACCAGTTTGTTTATCCATACATCTGTTGATGGACACCAGAGTTGTTTCCAACTTTTGGCAATTTTGAATAATGTCTCTATGAACATCAGTGTGCAGATGTCTGTTCATGTCACTGCTCTCAGTTCTTCTGGGTATATATCCAGTAGTGGTATTGCCGGGTCATGTGGCAAGTCTATGTTCAACTTCTTTAGGAACTGCCAAACAGTCCTCCCCAGGGGCTGAACCATTCTGTATTCCCACCAACAGTGAATAAGTGTTCCTATTTCTCCACATCCTCTCCAACACTTGTAGTTCTCTGTCTTTTTAATAGTGACCATTCTGATAGGTGTGAAATGCCATCTCATTGTAGTTTTGATTTGCATTTCCCTGATCATTAGTGATGTTGAGAATTTCTTCACGTGTGTTTCTTTGCTGTTTATATTTCTTCTTTAGAGAAATGTCTATTCAAGTCTTTTGCCCATTTTTCAATTGGGTCATTTGTCTTTTAATTGTTGAGTTGTAACAACTCTTTATGTATCCTGGATAATAAACCCTTATCAGGTATGTGATTTCCAAATATTTTCTCCCATTGAGTTGGCTGTCTTTTCACTCTTTTGACAAAGTCCTGTGAGGTACAAAAGTGTTTAATTTTGAGGACGTCCCATTTATCTATTTTTTCTTTTGTTGCTCGTGCTTTTGTTGTAAGGTCCAAGAAACCACCACCTACTACAAGGTCTTGAAGATGTTTCCCTACATTTTCTTCTAGTAGTTTTATGGTCCTGGCTTTTATATTTAGGTTTTTGATCCATTTTGAGTTGATTCTTGTATAGGGAGTGAGATAGGGGTCCTCTTTCATTCTTTTGGTTATAGATATCCAGTTGTCCGAGAACCATTTGTTGAAGAGACTGTTTTGTCCCATTAAAATTAACTTGGTAGGTTTATCAAAAACCAGTTGACTGTATAGGTGAGGGTTTATTTCTGGCTTCTTAATTCTGTTCCACTGATTGATGTGCCTATTTTTATGCCAGTACCATGCTGTTTTGACCGCTGTAGCTTTGTAATGTATTTCAAGATAAGTCAGTGAAATTTCTCCCACATCGCTCTTCTTTTTCAGAATGCTTTTGGCTATTTGGTTGCACTTTCCCTTCCAAATGAATTTGGTAATTGCCTTCTCTAATTCTGTAAAGTAAGCTGTTGGGATTTTGATTGGTATTGCATTGAATCTATCAATCAGTTTGGGTAAGATTGACATCTTCACAATATCTATTCTTCTATTCCATGAACACAGAATGTCTTTCCATTTGCTTAGGTCTTTTTAAATTTCTTTTAGCATTGTTTTGCAGTTTGCTGCATATAGGTCCTGTACTTCCTTGGTTAAATTAATTCTTAGGTATTTGAGTCTTTTTGTTGCTATTGAAAATGGAGTTTTTCACCTGATTTCCTCCTCTGATTGTTCAGTACTAGTGTACAAAAACATTACTGATTTTTGTGTGTTGATCTTGTATCCCGCCACTTTGCTGAACTCATTTATTATCTCAACTAGCTTTGTCGTGGATACTTCAGATTTTCCAAGTACAGGATCATGTCATCCACAAACAGTGAGAGATTTACTTCCTCTTTTCCTATTTGGATGCCTTTATTTATTTATTTGTTTGTTTGTTTATTTTCTGGTCTAATTGCCCTAGCTAGAACTTCTAGTACAATATTGAATAACAATGGTGACAGTGGGCATCTTGTCTTGTTCCCGATCTTAGAGGGAAAGCTTTCAACCTTTCCCCATTGAGTATGATGTTGGCTGTGGGTTTTTCATATATTCCTTTTATCGTGAGGAATTTTCCTTCTATTCCTATCTTTTGAAGTGTTTTTATCAAAAAAGTTTGCTGGATTTAGTCAAATGCCTTTTCTGCATCAATTGAGATTATCATGTGTTTTTTTCCCTTCAATTTGTTAATGTGGTGTATTACATTGATTGTTTTTCTTATGTTGAACCAGCCTTGCATACCAGGAATAAATCCCACTTGGTCGTGATGTATAAGTCTTTTGATATGCTGCTGGATTCGATTTGCAAGTATTTTGTTGAGAATTTTTGCATCTATGTTCATTAGAGGGATTGGTCTTTAATTGTATTTTCTTGTAGTATCTGGCTTTGGTATTAGGGTGATGTTGGTTTTATAAAAATGTGTTGGGTACTTTTCCCTTCTCTTCAATTTTTTTGAAGAGTTTAAACAGGGTTGGTGTTAATTCTTTTCGAAATGCTTGATAGAATTCCCCTGTGAATCCATCTGGTCCTGGACTTTTCTTTGCTGGGAGATTTTTGATAATGGATTCAATCTCCTTAAATGTGATTGGTTTGTTAAGTTTTTGTATTTCTTTTAGTGTCAGTGTAGGTTTGTTGTGCATTTCTAGGAATTTGTCCATTTCATCTAGGTTATCTAGTTTGTTGGCATACAGTTTCTCATAATATCCTCTTATGATTCTTTTTATTTCTGTGGGGTCAGTTGTAACTCCCCCCCTTTCATTTCTGATTGTTTTTATTTACATCTCCTCTTATTTTTTCTTTGTTAGTCTAGCTAGGGGTTTGTCAATATTATTAATCTTCTCAAAGAACCGGCTTTTGGTTTTGTTGATTTTTTTCTATTTTTTTTGTTCTCAATTTCATTTATTTCTGCTCTAATCTGTATTATTTCTTTCCTTCTGCTTGCTTTGGGATTGGTTTGCTGTTCTTTTTCTAGTTTCTCTAGTTGTTCCATTAAATCTTTGAGTTTAGAGCTTTCTTCTTTTTTAATACAGGCATTTAGGGCTATAAATTATGCCCTCAAGACTGCCTTCACTGTATCCCATAAGTTTTGATACGTTGTGTTCTCATTTTCATTTGTCTCAATATATTTACTGATTTCACTTTCAATTTCTTCTTTGACCCACCGATTATTTAGGAGTGTGTTGTTCAGCCTCCACACATTTGCAAATTTACTTTTTTCCTGTCTATTGATTTCCAGTTTTATTCCATTATGATCTGTGAAAGTGCTTTGTATAATTTCAATTATTTAAATATTTATTGAGAGCTGCATTGTGCCCTAACATGTGGTCTATCCTGGAGAAAGATCCATGGGCACTTGAGAAGAATGTATAATTCGCTGAGTTTGGATGCAGTGTTTTGTATATTTCTGTTAAGTCTAACTCGTTTATTATATTGTTCAAGTTCTCTGTTTCCTTGTTGATATTCTATTTTGTTGTTCTAGCTAATGATGTGAGTGGGGTGTTGAAGTCTCCAATTATTATTGTAGACATGTCTATTCTCTCTTTGGTTTTCCCAGAGTTTGTCTCATGTATTTTGGGGCACCCTGGTTAGGTGCATAGATATTTATGACTGTTAGATCTTCCTGGTGGATTGTCCCTTTTATTAATATATAATGTCCTTCTGTATCTCTTATAACTTTTTTGCATTTAAAGTCTGTTTTCTCTGCTATTAGTATAGCTACCCCTGCTCTTTTCTGGTTACTATTCACATGGAGTATCTTTTTCAACCTTTCACTTTCAGCTGGTTTGTATCCCTGGGTCTAAGGTGAGTTTCTTGTTAGCAGCATATGGATGGCTCGTGTTTTTTTAATCCATTCTGTCAGCCTGTATCTTTTGATTGGGGAATTTAATCCATTCACATTCAATAATATTACTGTAAATGCACTATTTACTTCCTCCATTTTATTTTTTGGTTTCCATATGTCATATCTTATTTTTGTCTGTCTTTTTGCTCTTTTGGTTATCCTTTCTGCTAGTCTTTCTTCTATACTCTCCTCCAAGTCTGTTCTTCCTGTTTTTTTCTTTCAGGTTTCTCAGGCTTCCTTTAATATTTCCTGCAAAGGTGGATTCTTTTTTGCAAACTCTCTTAGTATCTGTTTGTTTGTGAATAGTTTGTACTCACCTTCATATCTGAAGGACAGTTTTGCTGGATAAAGAATTCTCAACTGGCAGTTTTTCTCTTTCAGTATCCTAATTGTATCATATTGCTGTCCTCTTGCCTCCATGGTTTCTGAACAGAAATCTTGCTAAGTCTTACTGGACATCCCTTGTACGTAATGGTTTACTTCTCCCTTGCTGCTCTGAGAATTTTCTGTTTATCTTTGACATTTGACATTCTGAGTAGTATGTGTCTTGGAGTAGGTCTATTTGGATTTATTCTGATTGGGATGCAGTGTGCTCCTGGGACATGTCAGATCATTTCTTTCATGAGAGTTGGGAAATTTTCAGCTATTATTTCCTCAAATACTCTTTCTGCCCCTTTTCCCTTCTCTTCTCTTTCTGGGACTCCCATGACATGTATGCTGTTGCATTTTGTGTTGTTATTTACCTCTCCGATCCCCTGCTCAATTTTTTCCATTCTTTTCTTTCTGTGTTCTTTTTTCTCTTCAATTTTAGTTTAGCTGTTCCGTCTGTGATATTATTTATTCTTTCTTCTATCATTTCGAGTCTGCTGTTGTATGCCTCAAATGTGTTTTTGATCTCACCTATTGTGTCTTTCATTCCCGTGAGCTCTGTTATTTTTCTTTTCCAGATTTCAAATTTTTCTTTGCACTCACTCAATATGTTCTTGATGTCATTTATCTCTCTAACCATATGGTCTTTCAACTCATTAATTTGATTTTGGAAATTTGTGCACATCTCACTGATTAGTTCTCTCAAATT
>JAQZBX010019191.1:18420-34100 GCA_029593785.1 Cabassous unicinctus
ATCCTCCTCCTCCTCCAGTCTTCACCAGGATTCGATCCTGAAGACCTTCGATATAGGAGAGAGGTGTTCTAGCCATCTGCGCCACCTCGGCTTCTGGCTTTTGGAGCTTTCGGAGCATCTCGTCTTGTCTCTCTCCTTTTACGTCATCATCTTGCTGCATAGCTCCTGGGGCCTGGCAGCTCACTGGCACACAGAGCCTGGCAGCCCATGCGTGTTCTATATATATATTTTTATTTTACCAGGAGGTCGAGGGGATCGAACCCAGGTCCCTCCATATGGCAGACGGACGCCCAACCATTTGAGCCACATCCGCCCCCCACCACTGTTCTTTGATTCTTGTCTCTACCTGGATTTTTAGGATTGTCCTGCTAGTTGCTCAAAACTGGGCACTGGACCCAGTAATCAGTTGTAGAGTTGCTTCCTAGGGCCTTAGGGAGGGAGGCTATAAAGGCTGGAAAAAGGCTCTCTTTTTTATTTTTAATTTTCTTCCATGCACTTCCTTGGTCTGCCAGCAGATGGCACTCTTTGGCAGCTCTCAATTCAATGCCTGATTGGAGTTTATTTGTTGCAAAACAGACTGGATCAATGTGATAGAGCTTCTTGTCTGGAGGCTATGAGTCTTGTAATTCAAATTTTCTCTGAGACAGTTTTCTAGCCTTCTCTGGCAGCCACCTCCCTTTTCCTGGGTCAGAAATATTTCCACTCCCCTCTGAGTCCTCAAGACTCAGTCACTGTTAGTAGAGGAGACTGGGAGGGTTGTATATCTTTAGCCCCTTGTAGGCTCCCAGAGCAAACAATGGTGCACCCCACCCAGCCTGGAAGGGCTCCTGGGACAAAGCAGACCAAATTTGTGAGTCAAAAGCTGAGTCAGCCTTAGGCTGTGTCCCTCTCTCTCCTCTTTCCTGGGGGTTCCTCAACAATTAGTCCCAGCTGGAAGAGAGGGAGATTGCGAGGGTTGGATTTCTCCATTCCTTCTCTGGCTCCCAGGGCAAACCACTGTGTGGCCCCACCTGGCCTGGAAGGGCTTGTGGGACACAGCAGACCGAATTTGTGTGTCAGAAGCTGAGTCAGCTTTAGGATATCTCCCTCTTTCTCCCCTTTCCTGCTGTGGTAGGTCCCTGGAGCCCCCTTTTTCTGTGGTCTCAGGCCCATAGGCCAGAGCATTCTAAAGTGTCTTTAGTGTGGGGGATGGTGCCGGCAGCAGCAGTCGCTTGTTTCAACTCACAGTTCTGTCATTGCTGTTTGCCTCCTTTGTCCCTCTCTCCTCTGGGTGGTGTCCAGCCTTCTCTGGGTGTCCTAAACTCTAGAAGATCTTTCTCTAGGCAGTTTCAGCCTGTCCTTTAGCTATTTTTCTGGAGGAGAAGAGAGTCCCATGTCTTTCTAGTCTGTCATCTTCCCGGAAGTCCACACTGTACATTTTAATATATTAAAATGTTAACTCTGGGATTTACTCTCTGGTATGTCTCTTTCCTGTTTTTTTTAACCAGCTGGTGATAAGGCAGAGATTTTCTTGAACTTCCGCTCTCATTTCAGGAAGGTCTGCCCAAGGTGAATGCACTGTGCAGTGTTTTCCCTGTCTTACTGGGCCTCTGTCTTGTCATGGGCTTTTGCTTGTTAGTTGTTTTGGAGTTCCCCTGTTTATAGGAGTTTGATTGTCCCCTCTGTTTCCCAGAGGACAAACCTGTCTCCTGGGAATCTGAAACCAGGAGGCCTTTGTCCCAGGCTGTCCACCTCTATTGTTTTTTACATTCCTTTCCAAAACAGGGCCAGGGACCCACAAGGAGGTACAGACCAGCTCCACACTGCCTTGTGGAGGGATCAGGAAGGACACCAAAAACATCTCCGATGGCTCCCCAAAGCTGAGCTTTCCTATCCTGCCCAGCAAATGCAGCCTTTCAGTTCACTTTCTTCTGTTCCCCTGAGGAAGCTCTGCATCTTTAATTCTCTACTGCCTCTGCCTCTGTCCAGCGTAGGGTTGAATTGATGGCTGCTGCTGCCTTTGTCTGGGGTAGGTTTAAATGTAGCTGCCCTCAGAACCAGAACCCAGCGATCTGAATTCGCCAATCAAAAGCTGGGATCAGTGATTGACTGTGCACACCCTATTCTTGGGTGTATTAGTCAGCCAAAGGGGTGCTGATGCAAAATACCAGAAATCTGTTGGTCTTTATAAAGGGTATTTATTTGGGGTAGAGGCTTACAGTTACCAGGCCATAAAGCGTAAGTTTCTTCCTTCACCAAAGTCTGTTGACGCATGTTGGAGCAAGATAGCTGCCGATGTTTGCCAGGATTTGGGCTTCTTGGGTTCCTCTCTTCCCGGGGCTGCGTTTCTCTCCGGGCTTAGCTCCTGTTTCCTCCACAAGGTCAGCAGTAGGTGATCAGGTGAATGGTTTGCTTCTCTTTCCCTGGGGCCTTCTTTCCAACATCAAAGCTGCTTCTCAAAGACTGCTTCTCAAAACTGTTCTTGCCATGCCTTTTATATTTGATTCCCCACCCACCAAGGGGTGGGGCTCAATGCCCTAATCATAACCTAATCATGCCCAGATTCACAGATCAGTTTACAAGCATGATCTACTTATATTTTTGGAATTCGTAATTACATCAAATTGGCCAACGGTTACATTGGGTAAGAGCATTTTTACATCCCTTTCTGTCAGCAGCAGCCAGGCAGGGACTGGACCTCACTGTGACCTGCTATGAGAGTGGGGGATGTGCCCTGTTAGAAGAGGCATGGAGAGAGCAATTTATAGTTCTTTATTGTAATTTATCAGCTTCTTCCTCCTGCTCGTCCCTGGATGTTATGCAGTCTTCTTCTGGTCTCTGGAGTTTCAGAATAGTTGTTTCAGATGGTTACTGCCTGTTTAATCATAGTTTTGGTGGAAAGACTGATTCCCAGAGCTTCCGACTCCATCATCTTCTCCGGAAGGTGATATGAATCATTTTAATGTCAAGGAAGTCAATATAAAAATATCGGTTCTCCCCAAATGTATCTATGGATTGAATGTATTTCAATGAAAAGTTCAAAATGTGTTTTCATGAAACTTGATAAGCTTATTTAAAAATATGTATGGAAAATTAAAGAGCCAAGAATAGCCAAGGCACTGCTGAAGAACTAAGGAAGAAAGACTTGCTCTATTATATATGAAAATTTATGAAGCTACTGTAAATAATGAAGATAGTGTGGTACTGCTCTGGGATAGAATGGAGAGCCAAAAACAAATCTACACATGTATGGAATGGCAGATGTGGTATGGCAGATTAATGGTGGAAGATAAGATTGTTCAATAAATGGAGCTAGAAAACATGGTTTGCTTTTGGAAAATAGAAATTGAGTTGTTCCTCACACCATACACAAAAATCAACTCCAGATTCACCAAGAACTTAAATGTCAAAAACCACACTTTGGAGAGTGGATGTAGCTCAGTGGTTGAGTGCCTGCTTCCCATGTACGAGGTCCTGGGTTCAATCCCCAGGACCTCCAAAAAGAAAAGACACATGCAAAAACCACACTTTAAAATATTTCATAAAACATATTGTGGGCTATTATTTCAACCATATGATATAGAATGCTGTCTTAAGCAAGACACAAAAAATGTTTACTATAAAAAGATAGTTTTAAATTATGACCTTCCTTTCTTCAAAAGAAATATTAAAGAAACTGAAAAGACAAGTTATAAATTTGGAGAAGTTATTTGCAACATACATAACCAATTACTGGGTGTTAAGGATAAAGAATTCTTAATTATTGAAAAGCAAAGGACAGTGTAGTCAAGTCACATGATATAATATTCAGCACTCAAAATGAATGAAGTATAGCTACATATTTAAATATGGATGAATCTTAGCAATATAATTTTGAGTGAAAAAAAGAGAAATTATAGCAGTATACATGGTTTTTAAAGTTAAAAATCCTTTGTAAGAATACATATATGTGTAATACACACACACACATACACAATATAAAGCAAGTATAATGAAAAGAGATTCAGGATAGTGGTTATCTTGAGTGGGAACAGGTGGGGAATAGAATGGAGGCAGTCCAAATAGGTAGATGTAAATTATTGCCAGTTTTATAGTTTTCATGTTGAATGATGCTTTTATGGATGTTTATTATATCACAAACAAACAAGCAGGCATCGAAGCAAGCATCCAAGTAAGCAAAGAGCACTTTACAAGGACCACGAGTAAGTATCTGACATGGACCACAAGTTATAATGAATCCAGTTTGGGCCCATTACAAGCAAAATATTTATAGTAAATGCATAGGTCCTTAGTTGGAAAGCATGGACTGAATATTGTAGGAAGTGAGAGAAGTCTCAATTGGAGTGAAATGATGGCAGAGGACAGTGGCCTGAAATATTATTGGAGAGGTAAACAAAAGAAAGGATCCAGTTTATCATGGGAACTCATTTGGATTTTATCTTAAATACCTTAGGAAGCTATTGATAGATTTTAAACAAGGGAGCAATGTGCTCAGTTTATGTGTTTTAAAGTTTGTCTGGGAGAATACTGGGAAGATAGTGTTGGAGTAAGTGGGTGTAGTTCAAATCTCTTACAAAAACAACTAAGGAAGGGCAAAAAGCTGTCCCAGTAAGCTGCTTTGGGGATTTGCAGACCAGGGGAGTGCTGCTAATGTCTAGGAGGGCAAGGGATAGAGAGACAAAGAAGCTGATTTGAAAACCATGAGTTATTAGCCCCCATGCCTGGGAACTGCACCCATTCCCCACCCTCAAGGTGAACAGCCTAGGTAAAACCATTGGCTCATTGCAGCCAAACAGATGCCTTTCTTCCTGGGAAGAGGGAGGGTTAAGCAGAGGGTGTAGAGTGCTTTCTCTTCAGTGAATTTGGCCAGCAGAGCATGCTTTGAATCTCAGCTCTGGTCAGACCAGAATCATGGGCAAGTGGAGGTTTAAAGAGTCACCTTCATGGAAACTGTTGTTGATAAGTGCCATCTGCTGGCTGGCCAGGAAACTGCAAGGAGAAAAACCATTTTTAGGTGTCTCTTGTCCCAATGATGTGGTCTGCACCCCGTTAGTGAGGCCCTGGCCCTATTTTGATAACTTAAGCTGGGTAATGTTAAAGATTTAGAATATGTTGAACCAAAAGTAAAAGAAGAGCCATGAAACAAAGGCAAGAAAGAGAAATTGACTATCAGTAAATTCACCAAAATATACAGATGCCTAGACATCAGCAAAAAATTACAAGCCCTACTAAGAAATTAGAAAAGATGGCCCAGCCAAAGGAACAAACCAAAAATCCTGATGAGACACAGGATTTAAGGCAACTAACAAATAATGTTCATACAAATCTCCTAAATCAATTCAAGGAATTGAAGGAAAATATGACTAACAAGATAAGGGATACAGTCATACCTTGGTACTCAACTGCTTTGAAACTCATTGAATTTGGTACTCAATGCATTTGGATGTGAAAATTTTCAGTTGTTTGGTACTCAATGTACAAGCTAGAACTTGTCGGTGTCGGTTGCCTCATGACTTGCTACCTTTTCCAGCCAAAACTAAGGATCACATGTTAGTTACGCTTAACCTGTGCATATCCCATTGTGGTCTTATCTTAGCTTCTGTGGTCATTTTGTGTATTTTCATATTTTTTCCCTCATCATGGGTCCTAAGAAAATGAGCAGTGATAGTGCTGAGCAGAAAAGAAAATTACTTTGCACCACCATTGAGCAAAAAAAAGAAATAATAGGTAAATATGAGAGCAGTATTCACATTAATGATCTTGCTATGGAATATGGTATGCCTTGAACAATGGTCTCCACCATCATTAAGAATAAAGAAGTGATAAAAAAGGCTGATGTTGTGAAAGGAATTAAATTAGTAACAAAGCAGTACTCCCACACTCGAGGAAGTTGAAAAGCTGTTATTAATTTGGGTAAACAAGAAGCTGTTAGCAGGTAGGTGACAGTGTATCAGAAGCCATGATATGTGAAATAGCCAAAGTGTTGCATGCCGACCTTTTGGAAAACAAACCAGAACTGAGTGATGAGAGTGTTGAAGTTTTTAAGGCCAGCCACGGTTGGTTTGATAATTTTAAAAAGAGGATCAGCATGAATTTGGCATGGAAGAACTTGTGGCCACAAGCTGTGACTCAGAGAGGCTTTGAAAGATTTGAGGCTGACCCCACGCCTGCAGGTAGAGGGGGTACAGTGTGCAGGATATTGTATCTTCGGGCCAATCCATGGGTCTAGAGGTCGATGATGCTAATGTTGAGGAGTGAGTGGAGGAACATTGTGAAGAGCTCAGCACTGAGGAGCTACAGGAACTACAGAAGGAGCAGCAACAAGAGGTGGCTGAAGAGATTTCTTCAGGTGAGGACGAGATAAGGGAGGATGTCCCCAGTTCCTTGATAAAAGAAATGTGTGCAAAATGGGCAGCAGTTCAATACTTTATGGAGAAGTACCATCCGAACAAAGCTCTGACAAGTAGAAATTTGAATTTATTGAATGACCAAACAATTTCTCACTTTTGGGGAATTCTGAAAAAAAGACAGAAGCAGTCCTCATTGGATAAGTATTTAGCGAAGGTAACAAAGAGTGTGTCAGAGCCTGTGGTGCAAGTTGAAAAAAGGCAGAAAAGAGAAAGAACACCTGAAGTGCAAGTGCCTGGTGTTCTATTGGAGGGGAACTCTCCTTCCAAGGAATACTCCATGTAACCTCTCCTCCTCATCATTCTCCTCCTACTATTCCATTAGTCCATGGACTCTTCTCAGTACAGGTAAAGTGAAATTTTTATTTTATTTAATCTATGTATTTATTAATTTTTAGGTTTATTTCTCATGTAAAGTAATTATATAAAACCCTATCTTTTTTACATATTGCTTTAAAAATGTGCATTGTCTTTGGTTTGGGAATGCATTAAATTTATTTACATTATTCCTTATGGGAAAATTTTGTTTGGTACTTATTGTTTATGGTATTTGTTGCACCTCCCAGAACCAAATAATGACTAGTACTGAGGTACCACTGTATTAAGACACTGGATGGGCATAAAGAACCATTTGAAAGCCTGCAAAGAAAAGTAACAGGTTATGGGAATGAAAGACACAATGGATGAGATTAAAAATACATTAGATACATATAAGAGCAGATTTGAAATGGCAGAATGAATAAATGAAACCTAGGTAGGAATATCTGAATTTGAAAAGACAGGAGAACAGAAGGAGAAAAGAATGTAAAAAGGGTCTCAGGGAAGTGAATGAAAATGTGAAATGCGCAAACATATGTGTTTTTAGTGTCCTAGAAGGAAAAGAGAATGGAAAAGGAGCAGAAAGAATATTTGAGGAAATTATGACTGAAAACTTCCCAACCATTATGAAAAACATTAATATCAATATCCAAGAAGGACAATGCACTGCAAACAAAATAAATCCTAATCGACCTACTCTGAGACACCTACTATTCAGAATGACAAATACCAGAGATAAAGAGAGGATTCTGAAAGCAGCAAGAGAAAAGCAATGCATCACATGCAAGGGAACCTCAATAAGACTAAGTTCCAATCTCTTATCAGAAACCATGCAGGTGAAAGGAAAGTGGTATGATATATTTAGGTTCTGAAAGAGAAAAATTGCCAGCCAAGAATTCTTTTTTTTAATTTTTTATTTAAAAAATTTTTTTTAAAAAGATACTTATAGTATACAAATGTTACATAAAAAATATAGGGGGTTCCCATATGCTCCACTCCCCACACCTCCCACATTTTCACACATTCACAACATCCTTCATTAGTGAGGTACATTCATTGCAATCAATGAACACATTTTGGAGCATTGCCACTAAGCGTGGATTAAAGTTTACATTGCAGTTTACACTGTCTTCCACCTAATTCTTAGGTTATGACAAGATTTATAATGGCCTGTATCTGTCATTGCAATATCATTCAGGACAGTTCAAATGATGGTGAGTTTAAAGTCTTCACAGACAAACAAAAACTGAGAGAGTTTGTAATAAAAAGACCAGATTTACAAGAGATACTAAATGTAGTACTGCAGCATGAAAGGAAAAGACAAGAACAAGAGACTTGGAGAAGAGTGTAGAAGTTAAGATTATTAGTAAGGGTAACATAAAGGGTAAAAAGACAGACAATAGTAAGATATGGCAATGGAAAGCCAAAGGATAAAATGGACAAAATAAATAATGCCTTTACAATAAGATCATGGAACCTTAATGGGTTGAACTTGCAAAACAGAAGACATAGACTGACAGAATGATTAAAATAATATGAGGCATTTGTATACTGTCTACAAGAGACTCACTTTAGACATAAATATACAGTCATGTTGAAAGTGAAAGTTTGGAAAAAGATATTCCATGCAAAAAGTAAACAAAAAAGATCGGGAGTAATGTTACTAATATTGAACAAAATAGATTTTAAATGCAAAACTGTTATAGGAGATGAAGAAAGTCAATATATTTTAATAAAAGGGCAATTCATCAAAAGGAAATAACTATAATTAATATTGATGCGCCTAACCTGGGTGCCTAAAAATACATGAAGCACACACTGGTAAAACAAAAGAGAGAAATAGATGTCTCTACAATAATAGTTGGAGACTTCAGTACTCCACTCTCAGTGTTGGATAGAACATCTGGAGAGAGGATAAATAAGGTTCAACATAAGAAAATCAATTAGTGTAATAAACCGCATTAATAAAATGAAATATCACATGATACTCTTTTGATGCAGAAAAGGCATTTGGCAAAATACAGCATCCTTCCTTGATTAAAACATTCCAAAAGATAGCAAAAGAAGGAATCTTTCTCAACATAGTAAAGTCCATATATGAAAATCCACTACTAACATTGTACTTAATGGTGAAAATCTGAAAACTTTTCCACTGAGATCGGGAACAAGATGAGGATGCCCACTGTCCCATTGTTATTCAAGATTGTGCTAGAAGTTCTAGCTAGAGTAATTAGGCAAGATAAAGAAATAAAAGGCATCCAAATAGGAAAGGAAGATGTAAAATGTTAGCTCTTTGTTACTGATGTGATCCTATATCTACAAAATCCTGAAAAATCCACAAAAAAGCTACTAGAATTAAAAGAAGAGGACAGCAAAGTGGAGGGATACAAGATTAATATGCAAAAATCAGTAGCATTTTTATACACTGTGAATGAGCATTCTGAGGGGAGAGTCAGAAAAAATTCCAGTTATAATAGTGACTAAATGAATAAAATATAGGAATAAACTTAACCCAGGACGTAAAGGACCTGTATTCAGAAAACTACAAAATGTAGCTAAAAGAAATGAAAGAAGACCTAAATAAATGGAAGGACATTCTGTGTTTATAGATTGGAAGACTTAAAATAGTTAAGATGTCCATTCTGCCCAGACTGATTTATAGATTCAATGCAATCCCAATAAACTTCACAACAGCCTTTTTTGAAAAAATGGAAAAACCAATTATCAAATTTATTTGGATGGGTAAGGAGCCCCAAATAGCCAAAAATGTCTTAAAATAAAGAACAAAGTTGGAAGACTCTCACTTCCTGACCTTAAATCATATTTCTTAGCTACAGTGTTTAAAAACAGTGTAGACTCTCATATCTATGGTCAAGTGATTTTTGACATGGCAGTCAAGCCCACCCAGCTGGGCCAGAACAGTCTATTCAACAAATGGTGCTGGGAGAACTGGATATCTATTGCTAAAAGAAAGAAAGAGGACCTTTATCTCACAATGTATACAATATTTAACTCAAAATGGATCAAGGACCGAAATACAAAGCCACAACCATAAAACTTCTAGACAAATATGTAGGACAACATCTTTAAGATCTTGTGACATGTGGTAGTTTCTTAAACTTAACACCCAAAGCATGAGCAATGAAAGAAAAAATAGATGAATGAGACCACCTCAAAATTAAACATTTTTGTTCTTCAAAGACTTTGTCAAGAAAGTAAAAAGCCAGACTACTCAATTGTAGAAAATATTTGGAAACCATATATCCAAGACAGGTTTGATATCCATGTTGTATAAAAAGAGCATATCTCTCAAAATTAAAAGGCAAGCAACCCAATTAAAAAACTGTACAAATGACTTGAATAGACATTTCTCCAAAGAGGAAATACAAATGGCCAAAAGGCACATGAGAAAAATGTTTGATATCACTATTAGGGAAATGCAGATTAAAATTACAATGAGATACCATTTTACACCTTAAAGAATGACCATGATCAAAATAACAGAAAACTACAAGTGCTAGAAAGGATGTGGAGAAATAGAAGCACTCCTTCACTGTTGGTGGGAATATAGAATGGTGCATCCTCCGTGGAAATCAATTTGGCAGTACCTCTAGAAGCTGAATATAGAAACTGCTGTATGATCCAGCAATCCCATTAGTAGGAATATATGTAGAAGAACTGAAAGCAAGGATGTGACCAGACAGTTGTACACTAATGTTCGTAGTCACATTATTCACAATTGCTAAAATATGGAACCAGCCCATGAGTCCATCAACTGATTAATGGCTAAACAAAATATGGTATATACATACAATACAATACTCTTCAGCAGTAAGAAGAAATGAAATCGGGATGCATATGACAACATGGATGAACCTTGAAGATATTATGTAGAGTGAAATAGCCCTACGCAAAAGGACAAATATTGTATGGTTTCACCAATATGAACCAAATATGATGAATAAATTCAAAGAAGTACACTCTAGAGAAGAGGTTACTAGGAAATGGTATGTGGGTTGAGAATGGGAGTGATGCACATTGTATGCAGAATTTTTAATAAAGTTTATTGTAAAAGTGGAAATGAATAGAGTTGATGGTAACACAGTATAGTGAGTATAACTAACACTGCTGATTTATAAATGAGATTGGAGCTAAAAGAGATTGTCTGTAGACATAAATGTCAATTGAAAGGAAACTAGAGAGTAATCTAGGGTATGTATAACATAATGATTTCGGTGATGGATGAACATTGTGGTTAATAGTATATATATAAAAATGTTATTATTTGACAAAGGGTTAAGAATATGGTGATACATGGGAAAATTATAACTAATGTAATTTATGGACAATAGTTAACAGTAATATTGTAATATTTTTGCAGCAATGGCAATGAAGATATATCAGTTCTAAGAGACAGCTATAGGAGTTGTGGCAGTTTGAGATTATTTATGAATTCCCAAAAGAGAGATTATGTTTGTAAACTGGTCTGTTCCTCTGGGCACGATACCCTTTGATTGTATTAGATTCAGCTGAGATGTCTTTGATTAAATTACGTTAAGATTAGGGCTTTGATTTGACCACATCAGTAGGGTGAAACTCAGGTTAATCCCTGCCCCCTTGGTGGGCTATATAAATGAACACTCACTCAAGAAGACACACGGAAGAAGATACAGAAAAGGAGAGAACTTGGTCATTTCTGTAACGCCATGTGACAGAAAGGAGAAGGCTCAAACAGCTAATGCCCTGGGAAGAGAGAAGAGCCCTATGCCAACCTACAGCTGAGATCAGAAGAAGCTAGGCCCACAGAACCTTAGAAGGAAGGAGAAACCAGGCAGAGATCACCCACCATCTTGCTTCAACACATGGCAACAGACTTTGGTGAGGAAGTAGCCTTGAATTGTACTCTTTAGGGCCTTGTAACTATAAGCCTTTACCCACAATAAATATCCTTTATAAAAGTCAACAGATTTCTTGTACTTTGCATCAGTACCTCTTTGGCACACTAATACAAATAAAGGAGTATGAAATTTTTCCTTTTGGAGTAATGAAAACGTTCTAAAATTGAGGTGATGACAGCACAACTCTGTGATGAAAATGTCAGCCACTGAGTGTACACATTGCATGGATTGTACAAAACATGGGGCTGAAGAACACAGGTAATCCAGTAGTGGAAGATGGACTTTTGTTAACATGACAAATATGAGAATATTTTCTCATGAAATAAAACAAGTGTTTCATACTTATACAAGGTGTTGATAATCAGGTGGGTTGAGGGAAAATATACCAAATGTAAGATATGGGCTATATTTAGTAGTAATATTCTGACCATATTTTTTCACAATTTGCAGCAAATATTTCACATCAATGCACATTGTTGTTGGTTGGGTGATGTACAGAGCCCTATATGATGATATGCATGCTTGCTTTACAAGTTTACGTATGTAGACTTAGAGTTTATGTATGTTCATGTATGAATGATATGCTTTAATAAAAAATTACTAAAAAATAGAAGCAATAGTGAAAATTGAAGACCTACCTGCATGGATGGAGGAACTAGAAAAAGAACAGCAAAATAATCCCACACCAACCCAAGGGAAAGAAATAATAAATATTAGAGCAGAACTAGTTGAAATTGAGAACAACAAAAACAAAAAATAGAATCAACAAAACCAAAGTTGGTTCTTAGAGAAGATCATCAAAATCAACAAACCCTTAGCTAAACTGACAATGAAAAAAGAGAGAATATGCAAATAATAAATAAATCAGAAATGAGAGGGGGCCATTACCACTGACCCTACAGAAATAAGAGAGATCATAAGGGGATACTATGAAAACCTGTATGTCAAAAAAACTAGACAATATAGAGAAGATGGACAAATTCCTAGAAACACATGAACCACTTACAGTGACCCTAGAAGAAATAGAAGACCTCAACAAACCAATCACAAGTAGAGATTTAAACAATTATCAAAAACTTCCCAAAATTAAAAGCTGAGGACCAGATGGCTTCACAGGTGAATTCTACCAATCATTCAAATATGATCTAATACCAATTTGACTCAAACTCTTCCCAAAAATTGAACAGGAAGAAATGATACCAAGACTCTAATATCTAAGCCAGATAAAGATACTATGAAAAGAAATCACAGACCAATATCTCTAATGAATATAGAAGCAAAAATCCCCCATAAAATACTTTCAAACCGAATCCAAAAGTACATTAAAAGAATTATACAACACACATGATCAATTGGGTTTTATCCCACATATGAAAGAGTGGTTCAACACAAGAAAATCAGTTAGTATAATAAACCACATCAATAAAATGAACAAGAAATATCACATGATCCTCTCAAATGATACAGAAAGGCATCTGACAAAATACAGCATCATTCCTTGATCAAAACACTCCAAAAGTAACTGCCTAAGAGTTACCTCCTGAAAGCCTCCTTGTTGCTCAAATGTGGCGTCTCTGAGCCTCCCTGGCACTGAGGGATTATTATCAAGCACCAACTAGCAATGCATCTGGAAAAAGACCTTGACCAAAAGAGGGAAATGGTAAATACAAATGAGTTTTGATGGCTAAGAGATTTCAAAGTGAGTCAGGAAGTCATTCCAGAGGTTATGCTTATGCAAGTCTCAGCAGGATCTCATTAACTGCCACAGTAAACAGTGCCTCAAACAGCGGGGTGCCCTAGAGCTCTAGAGACATCCAGAAGCTATAAGCAGGGCAGACAGCTCAGAAATTCGGCACCCTGTCAGTGGGCCTTACTTTGGAATTCATGCTCCCCAGTGTAAAAGAATTAGACTCATTTATAGGTTCTCTATACATGGCTCTTCTGCTCCTTTTATTTGAACTTATAATTAGCACTGTATTTGATAAATATATGTCCTAGAGACTTAACTCTTTTGTCTGTCCATGTTCCAGTTGAGCCCTGAATTTCAGCAGAGTTTCAACACCTGCTCTCCAGTTCACTGGACTCACCCAGGACAACTAACAAGGAGATAATGATGGACAATGACCATCCCAAGGAACAGAGAGTGTCTGCAACTGCAAGCAAGATAGTTCCATATATCTGCCCCATGGAAATCTAGACTCCCTTCAGTTATAAGCAGAGTGGGCACCACCATTCTAAAATCCTCAAGATTGGGGAATGAACAATGGACTAAAGTAGACATTATTATTCTACTATAGATTTATTATTTTCTAGCAATGGGAGAACTCTTATCATTGATATAAAGACAGTGGCCACCTGCAGTTCTGAGGGATGGAGAGGGTAAAAAGATGTAATATGGAGCATTTTCAGATATTGGAGTTTTCCTGCATGACATTGCAGTGATGGATATAGGCCATTGTATATTTTGTCATAACCTACACAATTGTGTGGAACAGAGTGTAAACTATAATGTAAACTGTAGTCCATGGTTAGTAGCAATGCCTCAATATGTGTTCATCAGTTGTAACAAATGTACCACACTAATGAAGGATGTTGTTAAATGTGGGAAAGTGTGGGCATAAGGGAATCCCTTATATTTTTTATCTAACATTTATGCAATCTTAAGATTCTTTAAAAATAAAAAAAATAATTATAAAAACCCTCCAAAAGATAACAAAAGAAGGAATCTTTCTCAACATGGTAAAGTGCATATATGAAAACCCACCACTAACATTGTTCACAATGGTGAAAGACTGAAAGCTTTCCCTCTGAGATCTGGAACAAGATGAGGATGCCCATTATCACCACTGTTATTCAATATTGTGCTAGAAGTTCCTACTAGAGCAATTAGGCAAGATAATGAAATAAAAGGCACCCAAATATGAAAGAAAGAAGTAAAACTTTCACTATTCACTGATGATATAATCTTATACCTACAAAATCTTGAAAAATCCACAAAAAAGCTTCTACAACTAATAGATGAGGTCAACAAAGTTAAAGGATAAAAGATTAATATGCAAAAATCAGTAGCATTTTTGTACAGTACTGATGAGCATTCTGAGGAGGAAATCAGAAAAAAATTCCAATTATAACAGTGGCTAAATGAATAAAATATTTAGGAATAAACTTATAAAAGGACGTGAAGGAACTGTACAGAAAACTACAAAACACTGCTAAGAGACCAAAAGGAGAACTCCACAAATGTTAGGGCATTCTGTGTTCATGGATTAGAAGACTAAATATCCTTAAAATGCCAATTTTACCCAAACTGATTTACAGATTCAATGCAATCCCAACAGCCTTTTTTTTTTTTTTTTTGCAGAAATGGAAAAGCCAATTATCAAATTTATTTGGATGTATAAGGGGACTTCAATAGCCAAAATGTCTTTTAAAAGAAGTATGAAGTTGGAAGACGCTCACTCCCTGACTTTAAAGCATATTACTTAGCTACAATGGTAAAAACAGCATGCTACTTGTATGAAGATAGACATATTGACCAATGGAATGGATTTGAAAGTTTGGAAATAGATCCTCACTACTACAGTCCAGTGATTTTAGACAAGACTTTCAAACCCACCTCTGAGAGAGGTGGATATCTGAAGCTAAAAGAAAGAATGAGGACCTTTATCTCACATCTGATACAAAAGTTAACTGAAATTGGATCAAGGACCTAAATCTAAAAGCTAGAACCAGAAAACTCCTTGGCTTCAAATGACTTTGTTAAGAAGGTGAAGATGCAGTTTACTCAATGGGAGAAAAATTTTGAAACCACATATTTGATAAGGGTTTGATCTCCATGTTATATAAAGAGATTATACAACTCAATATTAAAAAGGCAAGCAACCTGACTTCAAAATGGGTAAAATACTTGAGCAGACATTTTTCCAAAGAAGAAATACAAATGGTCAAAAAGCACATAAAAAGATGCTCAACATCACTTGCTATTAGGGAAATGCAGATCAAAACTACAATGAGATATCATTTCATGCCTTACAGAATGACCATTATTAAAAAAAAAACAAAAAAAACCCCAGAAAAT
>JAQZBX010019192.1:0-34002 GCA_029593785.1 Cabassous unicinctus
CAGCCAGGCAAGCAACTATGTTAAAAATGCAGTAAATATGAAAATAGAACCAAATGTATAAAAGTAGGAGAAGCAAAAAATAATTTATACTCTTTTTACCTAGAAAGTAGTTAATATTTTTTCTATTCCTGACATTAATTGCTAAAGAAATAAAATTCTTGTAGGTTTTAAAAACTTGAGTTAACCACAGGAGAAATGCAAAATGAGTATAAATTATCCTTTGGAGAAAACCAAGTCCCAAATAAGAAATCTTACACGAAGAGCAAAAGAGAAAAATAATGAAAACAAAATAGGAAAAAAGACCTAACACAAGTTATGGTGAAACATTTAATCAAGATGAATATTCCAATTATCCCTATTGATTGGATAGCAAAAGCAAAGAGCAATGTATTGTCTAATACAGACTCTTCTAAAATAAGGTGAGATACAATTATTATTATTGGTAATATGACAGAGAAAAATATTTTAGAACAGTAGTAATTTTAAAGATATTAAGCAAAGTAAATAAAATTTAAGTATAGATCAAGAATCATAGTGCAAAAAATTTAAATGAGAAAAAGACCATTTATGAAATTTAAAAATGACTAACCCTCAGAAAATTAAGTCTGAAAATTGGTTTGTTGAAAAGACTAATAAACTAAAGTAAGTTTTCATGATCTATTTTCAAAAGAGACAGAAAATCCTCACAAAATTATGAAAGAAAGTATAAAACCAATGAAACAAAATTAATTTTAAGAAATAAAATATGTAGAACTCTCTGCCAATAATTTTTATTTCATTAAATTCTTGAAAGAAGAAATGCATATTTTTCTCAGAAAATTTTATGACTCCAATTGGTTTAAGAAAAAAATTGAAGATATGGCTTGACCATAGAAATGGCAGAAATATTCGTATGGTTTTTTGTCAAATAATTATATCTGAAAAATGCTGTAGGCCCAACTAGCAATTTCAGCTCCATTTTTATTTCTGAACTTCTAAGATTTAATGTTCATATCAAATAAATCATGTCAGGTTAGAAGAAAAAAAAGCTGAAAAGTTTTCAGTTCATTTAACAAAAACTCACATATTACTGAAAATAATACCTGAAGATAGAAAGTGGGAGAGGGTGGGAGGGAAAAGAGGGGGGACTTTATTTAAGAATATAGGCTCAAAAAATTTTGAACTAAATACTATAAAATCTGATTTTGCACTTTTAAAATGCCATGATCAATGACTTAAAATGCCCATTACCAAATTAAATAATAATAATAAAAGGAAAGAAAAGAAGAAATAGTGAAGAGAGAAAGAAGGGAGAGAGAGACAGTGAGGGAAGAAGGAAGGAGGAAGGACGGGAGGAGAGGGAAAAAGAGGGAAGAAGGAAAGAAGGAGGGAAGGAAGGAGGGAAATAATCATAAAATGATGCTTGGCTTCCTCAGTAATCAAAGAATGCAGATTATAGTTTTTTGCTATCATCGTTATCACGTGGTGTTAAGTATGTGGTGAAATAAGGAATATTATTCACTTATGACAATGTGAGCAAAACTTCCCATAAATTTTCCAAACCTTGTAAAAATTATGTTGGCTAATTCTATTCAAGATCTTCCTTTATAGGGAATCATCAGGTGCCTGCAAAGACTTATGTACAAGAATATTTATTATATTCTTATTTATGATAGCAAAAAATGGAAACTACTTATTATCCAATTATTAAATATTGTTTAGATAAATGATATTATATCCATAAGGGAATTTTGAGAGCATTTATAAGGATTTGGTAAAATGTTCTTAATATAATATGAAAAGAGAAATCTATAAGCAGTATGCAGTAAAATACTAGTATTTTTAAATATATAAAATGTATATATAGATATTGTATATACGTGTGTATAGATAGACATATAGAAGAACAGAGAGGAATTTGCATAGATACATTTATCTATGCAATAGATAAATAATGATGAATTCTGTTAAGAGTGTTTATAATTTTGGATCAGGGAATTAATTAAATGTGTTTTGACTTTCTTTACAGAGTTTCGTATTTTCCTCGGTTCGTACAAGGGTCAACTTATGACTAGGAAGAAAAATGACATTTTAAGTGCACAATTCAGTCAAAATGAAATCTTGTTAGGTAAATTTGAGGCTGTCTGTGTTTTGGAATTCTTGGGGTTCTAGAAATATCTAACTATAGGCACTGTCTTAAGAAAGATTGTGATTCTATTGCTTTATAACTGCCTGTGAATTGTTTTCTTGTCTCTGACCAAAGCATTTCAAGTAGCATGCCCCAGAATTTAGAGCAGACTAATTCGGAGGCTTCCTCTGTGATGAAGGCTTTGGAAGTAGAATGCTGTATACGTTTCAAAGGATTCAGCCTCATTCCTCATCTAATTGTATCTGGTTAGCTCAACATTTACTGTTGCTTTTTAAACTGCTCTGGGAAAACCATTAGATGGTTTTAGCTAGGGTATGTCTATGAATATTCATAAACTGTCAGCTTCTGTATGAGAAGCCACACCCACATTTCTGCAGTATCTGCAGCCCAGTAAGGAAGTCCTCTGGGACTCAGAAGGCAACCTGAGAACTTGACACCAGGCTGCCTGCCTAATCCACATGAGGACAGCTTGGCTGTGTTGACTTTGACAGAAAAGCCTTTTTGATTTACTTCTTTGCATCATAGAAATATTTTTAAGCTCTTTTGTTCTGTTTTGTGTGATTTGCCTACCACAAACGAAACCCTCATAAAACCATAAAACTAAAATTGCTTTCTAAAATCAGAGATTGACATGTATCTAAAAAAAAAAAAAAAAAGAGCACATATACTGTTCCTACTATTGTTTTGGGGATATACAGTGAAGCAACATTTTGCATATACACATGGTAATGAATGCAGCTTTATAGACCGATATGATGGTTCATACTAAGTATCTTGATGAGGCTATCATTTTAATTTTAATTTGATAGCTGAATAAAGGGGCATATATTATTGAGTTGATAGATGGGTAAATCTAAATTTACCCATTTCGCACAGCTAAATTCATTATCTATATTTTATTCATGTGCATGTCTATATGTGCAACACAAAGGTCAGAGGGAACCTTCGTATCCCTCTGGGAAGTAGGGAGTCCTCTACACATTTTTTGGCCAGTTGTCATGAGTTAGTCCTTCAGGTTTCCCTCTGTCTCATAAGTTGCCTCTTAATTGCACTAAGCAGCCAAAAGTGGAAATCAATAGCTCTTTGAGAACTAACCCCTGCCCCATGCCAGCAAATCCACAGGTAAAAAGACATCAGTAAACTGTGTAGACTTACTGAAGTTTTCATAGGGAGATGAAATAAATTACAACCCAGAATTTTAAATCTCTTTTTGTCATGTTTCTTCTCATTTTCTTCCCAGATCAATCTTTCTGATCTCCCTAAGCATCCAGCCTTCCTCTTGTCCCTTTTTTCCTCCAATTCAATTCTTCACTCTCTAATTTGCAGAGCATTTCAGAAAATTTGTGTATCTCCAATTTGCTTATCCAAACCATTCAATGTGCTCTTAAAACTAGGCTTTTCTCGTAAACATGATCTATCTTTTTTAGGAACAGTTGGGTTCTATACCATAAAATATGTTTTTCTGTTGGATGCACAAAACTTTTGCTTAAGCGTCAGTGCAGCCCAGTGTTCCAGTTTTGATTGTCTTCTCACCTGGGGTTCACCTTGTGTAATCTTTCTTCTCTGCAGCGGCTCAAACTCCCATTTCTTTTGCAGAGATTTGCAAATTCCTATCTCAACCTCTACTTCCTGCCGTTCCACAAACCCACATACAGACCTGCATAGAGATCTTGGATGACCCTCAACATCTTCAATTCAACATATTCAGAGCAATTCTCTTTACATCCCACAGGCGACCTGATGCTTATTTTTTCCCCGTGATCTTTTATTTGTTAATACCACCAACATCTTCACACACTTTCAACCCAGAAATTTGGGAGCTGTTATTAAGTTCTACCTCTTCCTTTTAATTAACACCGGGTTGCTAAAGACGAGCCATCTCTTCTAAAATCTGTCTTCTCCTTTCTAGTCCCATTAGCCTCCCTTGAGATCCTCACTAATTTTTCTCCTGGATTCCAAAACTACCAAATAAGGCTTTTCTTTTCTTTCTTTCTTGTAGTCAGACCCTGTTTTAATCCATCCTCTCCGACTTGTGCCAGATAAATCTTTCTAAATTATACATTTGACCATCACTCCTCTCTTCCCCATAGAGTCTAGCCCAAATACCAATTTTTTTTATGTCGTTCTGTGTAAGAGCACACATAGCTGTAACTAGTGTGGTGATGGCTCCTAAACATAGTGTCAGAGTTAGAATAGTGTTATAATTTTGTATTAGTGGGTAAAATCATACTAGTAGGAAGACTCCTGCTATCACTATAGTTCTTGAGGGAAGTAAGGCTGAGACTGGTGTAGGACCTTCTATGGCCAGGGTAGTCAGGGGAGCAGTGCAAAGTGGGCTAGTATTCAAGTACTATGTCCCTCACAATCTGGAGCCAGGTGATTTTACCAACCTGATTTCATTCCCCTCTAGGCACCCAATGTTGGGTCTAGTCTTTTCATATATTTCTCACGGACTTACCACATACATACATTGTTTTATGTTTCAGTGTCTGTGTAAATGTTGTTTCTTCTGCCTGGAAAGACCACCTCCAAATGTTTTTTTCTAACTGGAAACTAATACCTGCTTTCAAGATCTAAAGCAAAAGAATCTTCCTCTGTGAAGCCTTCCCTGACCCCTGTTCTTTCCTCCCCTGATTGGCATTCATTCCCTCCCCAAGCTCTGTGTTTCCATAGCTTGTTCTTCACCTCTCTATTAAAGCATGGATGGTATTATGTGATCATTATTATTATTATTTTTTTAAAGATTTATTTATTTATTTATCCCCCCCCCCACCTTACTGCTTGTGTTTGCTGTGCCCATTTGCTGTGTGTTTTTTCTGTGTCTGCTTATCTCCCCCTTGCTGTGAGGTCTTGCTGCATCAGCCCACCGCGCCGCGCAGGCCGTCCTGCCATCACAAGGAGGCCCCAGGACGGGAACCCGGGGCCTCCCATATGGTAAACGGGACCCGCTTCCTTATGTCATCATTATTAACTTAGACCTTGGTCTTCCTACTGGAGCAGCAGCTCTCAAAAGTCTAGATTGCATCATATTCAAATGCATTTTCTCCACAGTTAGCACAGGGTCTGGGGCAAGGTTGGTGGATGCATATTTTTCAATTAAAGAATGCCTGAAGCATATTAAATGATAATATTTGGAGACAAGGGGACTTCAGATGGACTCTTGAGATGACCTTTGATGTCATGTTGTTCCCTGTGAGGATGCCCTGCTCTGCACATAAATGAGGAACTCTGAGAGGTGTGCTTATTCTTTCAGATCATTTCTTTTATTCTACATATCTGAGATTATTTAAATATGTTCTTCGTAAACTACATGAGTAAATGTTTAACCTGTGCCCAGAGACTAATTTACTAATAGGTCAGAATTTGTCTATAGTCAGGATAATAGATGACATTTCAGTATCTTATTTGCCCATGTCTGTGGTCACACTTAAACATATGAGGGGCTGGTTTTATAAGAATATATGCATTTAATGACTATGGACCACCAAGATTCTCTGAATGAGAAAGAAATGCTAAAGAAAGAAAATCACCCAGTGTTGGTAATTCTAAGCATTCATTGCATGTTAATTTTCCCTTATTTCCCCAATCAATATAACATCCTTAAGGTGCTGTACACTTATTCCAATGGTACTCACGTTAACTGAATGCCAAAAGTTTTCTCTGGGAACACATAAATGGCAGTAATTTTAGGATCAGTCTTAAGACATCATAATCTTACTTTGGCTTTCCTTAGATATTGATATATTTCATGTCTACTTCAAATTAGATATTGATACAGTACCTTTCTATAGTAAAGATTTTTTTAGCACCTACTATTAGGTGTTGAGAATAAAGTGGAAATAATCAGACCAAGTCCTTGTTCTCTTGGAGCTTATGTTGCAGTGCAGACGAGGATAATAAACAAAGTAAATATAAAGTCTGCTAGATGACTACAAGAGCTGCGGAGAAAAATATTGCAATGCAAGGAAGAGAGGGCCTGGGTAGAAGATGTTATTTCTTAATGGGTGGTCTGAGAAGACCTCTACAGACCTTTCACTTGGGAAGAAATCTGAAGAGAAAGAAAGTTGGAGAAAATCATCCCAGCGTGCAAAGGTGAGATGGGAGGAGCAGAAGGATGTGGTAGTAGGAGGGCAGGTAGAGCAGGTCCAGTTCATTGGAAAGTCTCTGGCTTTTACTCTGAGATGGGCGCCACTGGAGGGTTTGGAGCAGAGGAGCGGCATGGCTGACTTACTTTGTAAAAATAAATAATTTGGCTGTTATCAGGAGCATAAACTGCATGGAGACAAAGGAATGAGCAGAGAAAGTGGTTAGGAGGCTCTTGCAATAATCCAGGGCAAAGATGAAAGCAGTTTGGACCAGAGTGGTAGCAGAAGAAGGGGCTGGGCTGTGGCTATAGTCTGAAGTTAGGCTTGCAGGATTTGTTGATGGATTCAAAGTCAGGTGTACAGAAAGAGAGGAAACAAGGATGACTCCAAGGTGTTTTGCCTGAACAACATGAAGAATGGATGACTTAGATGGGGAAGTGGTGTTCTTGGAAAGTGGAAGTTGGGTAGTGAGGATATCATGAGTTTTGCTAGTACTATTTCCTAGAAAAGGAATCTTTTTCATTTTTGTTTTCCCAATATAGCAACAGACTTAAACCTGCAGATGTGCCTACACAGTGGCTTGTACACCTAGATGCTTAGATACAGCAATGTAAAGTGGGATACTTGTCTCAAAGAGAGGTGGGCTTGAAGAGGCAATTTAAATCTCCCATTGCCAGGGCAGCCTATCTGTATTTACAAAGAGAAGAGTACTGCTGTAATTAGATAATTAGGTCTCAAGGCAGTTTGGCTTGGGTAGAACTCTGCTCAAAGAAAGCCTGCCTCTTTAACCCTTGCTTTAAAGCAGACTGCCTTCTCAGCTCCTGAGATGTTTTAACATATGGTAGTACCACCTCTAGCTAAGAGACGTTTGCTGCTTGCTCATAAAGGATGCTACAATTGCCTCAAAAAATGAGAGGTCATAAATGTTGTCTTTCCTTAAGACTATAGGCAATTTTGGAAGTTGAGGTAGACATTTACAGCTTTCAGGACTATGGCACATTCAATATTTAATTAGATGTCCTCGTGAGCAAAAACTCTATGAAGTGGGGAGAACTGGAACCATTGTTATCATTTTCAACTAAGAAATTCAAATTCTCACACATACAAAAAGGCCAACTTAAATTCCAGAAGTGTTAGTTCATAGTTACAAGGTGGCAAGGATGATTTTATCAGAGCTGGGATGAAGAGCAAGACGCCTTGACTTTTAGTTCAGTATTCTTCCCACCATAGCAAACAAATGTAATCCCTGAGCATTTAACTCTGCTTTTCTTAATCTCTTATGCAGGTATACTTTTGGAACCAGCAAAAATCCCTGAAGTCTAGTTTCTGTATGCGTGTTGAGAAATAATTCAGAGTGGCTATTGGCAAGTTGAGGAGGGACTTGCTTTTATTGAGTGATCATAAAATATCTTATATAAGCAATTGGAGACTATCCAGTTCTTTCTGGTTCCAGAGAAACTTGTCTCCCAGCTCCTGGAAACAGGAGTTTTAGACTCAACCAATGAAGCTCGCGCAAAAAAAACATTACCTCATCAGAAGAGTTTTTCATTGGCTTTTCACTTTTCAAGTAGCTTTAAGATAGTTTCTAGTACCTTAACCCCTGTGTGTATAAATCCTGCATAGTATGCAATGCTGGAGCTAGTTCTGGATACAAAAGATATTTTATGTGATATACATACAACATACAGTTAGATTAAAGAAGCAAATGCCACTTATTTCCATTAAAAGCATTTAACAATGTTTGTGGCCGATTTGATTAAAAAAGAAGCCTTAATTTTATTTTTTGCTAAATTATAATACCTTTATTGCATGTTAGAAAAATATTAGGCCTTGGGAAAACAGAACAAAGAGAACCATAAACTGATACATTGCTAAGTGTACCAAGCCCTGTGACTTCTGAAGTATGTAATATTTTCAATGGATTATACCTGCTGACCTATTTTTCTCTGGCAAATTGGGGCTTAGTGTTGGATTTAGGTGCTGGCCAGGGAAGAAAAAATATGTGGAGAAAGATGTTGAATACAACTAAGTGATTGAAGCAGAATTAGAGGAATCCAAGGATCAGAGGATGCCTACAGTTCATTGTGAGCAGATAATTGCTCTTCTCTTTTATAAGAATGACTCTCCCACTTCTACTCGTCTCAGTTATTCTTATACTTTAAGTGAAATTTAAGCCCCATCTCTTCTATTTAAAGCATTTCCTACTAGTCCAAATTATGCCATTCTCACATTCTCACTCCTCGCATTTGTTTTCTGTCCTATTTAATTATCATTCTCTACTAGTATTTTGATTAAATTATAGTTTTCTAATAGTTTTTAAACTCATGACATCAATTCAATTTTAATTTCTATGAGGTCAAGATTTAGAAATTAAACATTTTCACATCTTCCTCAGAATTTAGCACAATAAATGTCTGAATATTAGTAAGTATGGATGTTGATTTGAGACAGAACTTGGGGGTAAGGGTCTCAAAATAGCCATACTTTTCTATAGCTGCAGGATGAGGAAATCCAAATTAGGAAAGAAAGACTGGGTCTTTTTTCTCCTTTGATATTGGCAGACTTACTTTCTCAGATTCTCAAGGTAGCTGAAAGTACCATGAGCTTGGAAAGGATCCAGGTTTGATACTTAACTGTCTCTTTCCATCCTGTAATTTTGGACAAGTGACTTAATTTTCTTAATTTCCATGAGCTTACTTTATCTGTAGAACTGAGAGAAATGAATACTGGTTCACAGAGAGGTTGTCTTAGTTTGCAGGCTGCTAAGACAAATACCACAAAATGAGTTTACTTCACAACAGGAATTTATTGGCCCATGGCTTCAGAGCTAGAATGCTTGCTTTCTGCCTGGGTCATTAGCATTCTCAGCCAGCAATCCTTGGGTTCATTGGATATACCACTAAACGGCAATGTCCTCTCACTTCTCTTCTGGTTTCCTGCTGAATTCCTATTTCTGGCTTTTCCCCATGGCTTTCTCTTTATAAGCCCTCCAGCACTAGGATTAAAACCTATCCTTATTCAGTTGGCCACACCTTAACTGAAAGTCACATCTTCAAAAGGTCCTGTTTTCAGGGGGTTCATACTCACAGGAATAAGATTAAGGTTAAGACCATGTTTTGTTTTTATTTTCCTCTGGGTTACATAATTTGATTTACCACAGTCCACTCTCTGGACCCCAATATGACATGTTCTTCCCGTAATCAAATTTCCCCTAATCAAAATACATTCATTCCGTCACAAAATCCCCAAATCCTTAAACCATTTTAGAACAACTCTAAATCCAAAGTATCATCAAAATCGGTTACAAGTGTGGTCCATCTTGAGGCAAAATTCCTCTGTTTGTGGACCTGTGATACCCAGAAAACAAGTTATCTGATTCTAAAATAAAATGGTGGGACAGCCATAGGATAGACATTCCCGTTCCAGAAGGGAGAATTGGAAGGAAAACAGGGGCCACAGGTCTCAAGGAAATTCAAAACTGAGCAGGGCAAACTCCATTGGATTTAAAGGTCTGAGGGTCATCTCTAAATTGACGTTTGGCCTCTGGATCTGTTGTAGCAATAGCCTCAAACTTCCCAAGTGCTTGCATGGCAGACAGACATTTCCTGAGAACTTAACTCTACCTTCTCTGAGTATCAGAGTGGAGACTCACTCTGTCCATAAACCGGGGTGTAAGCTCAACCTACTCCAAGCATTGTGGTGGTAGCTGAACTCTCTTCAGTCATTAGGATGGAAGCCCCACTCCCTCCAAACACAGGGATGTATCCAACCTTTCTACACACATTGATGAGCCCTCTCTCTTGGCCTGATGATATCCATTAAGTCCAGATTTCTCTTCTGTAGTTCTGTCCTTAAACACATTCTTCCTTCAGTTCATCCCTTCTATGTTCCTTTCAGTCAGGCTGGCAGTGCTTCTGTGCATACAAATTTTACAAAACTCCTGTCAGCTTTGTGTGCAGTTCAAGGGGGTTCAAACATCAGATAAAAGGACTTTCCCCAGATCTTTACAGTTTCTGCATTTCCAATCCTGACTTGCACTGAAATGGCTGGCTGACTCCATGTTCAGCCACACACTCTTTAGCAAACCGTTGTTCAGTTAAACCCTCACACGGAAACCTGTACTCACTGCCCAGAAGCTCAGGGAGGTCCTTGATAGAGCTGCTTCTGCCCCTAGTCTCAGAGCATGCTGTCTGGATAGGCTGAAAATTTTCAAATCATCATCTTGCTTCCTTTGCACTTAAGAGTTCAATTCTCAGCTTATCCCTTTCCTCTCACATTTTACTATAAGTTGCAAGAAGAAATCAGGCTGCACCTTTCCAACTTAGCTTGGAAACCTCCTCAGTTAAATACCTAAGTTCATCTCTTACAAGTTCCATTTTCCATTCAACACTAAGACATAATTCAGCCAAGTTCTCTGCTATTTTATAACATGGACCACCTTTCCTCCAGTTTGCATGAATGCATCCTTCATTTCCTTCTAAGACCTCATCAGAAGTACTTTAACATCCGTATTTCTACCAACATTCTCATCAAAGTAATCTAGGCTTTTCCTATCAAGTGCTTCACAATTCTTCCAGACTCTAGCCATTACCTAATTCCAAAGCCATTTCTACATGTTTAAGTAATAGCAGCACCCCTGCTTTCCAGGACCAAAATTGTCTTAGTTTCCAGGCTGCTAAGCCAAATACACCCAATGGTTTGGCTTAACAACAGGCATTTATTGGCTTACAGTTTCAGAGGCTAGAAGGCTTGCATCCTCCTGGGGTTAGCAGTGTTCTGGTTGGCTGGCAATCCTTGTATTCCTTGACTTTCCTGTCACATGTAATGTCCTCTCCTTTCTCTTCTGTGTTTTAGCTGGTTTCTGGCATCCACCTACCCCTGTGGCTTTCTCTTTATAAAGCCCATCCTGATTCAGATGGCCATACCTTAACTAAAAGAAAAAAAACACCAAACAACTTCAAAAGGTCCTATTTACGGTGAGTTCATACTCGAGACTAAGATCAAGGGCACTTCTTTTTCGGGGTACATAGTTCAATTTACCATGGTGGTGTAGGGATTATATGCAGATACATTTATCCACCCTTCTTGCCATCTTCTATGCTGTCTCCCCTTTCCTTTGGGTAAGATATGTTCACTTACGATGGTAAGGAAGAATATTTTTGTACTTAGCAAGAATTTCCTGATATCCCCTCCTAATTTATTCAATCCTGCTCAGTTATGGATGCTGAAACCTCTGACTTGTGGTTTAAACTTCCCCAAATTTCTAGCCAACTCCCATCAAGAAATAAAGAAGTACATTGACAGCATCCAACTTCTGAATTTTGGGGTCTTAGATTCAACCTATTTTCCTGCTTCACTTCTGATGAACTTTGAGCCTCTGAATGCCCTCAGGGCTACAATATCCACCTTTACCTCTGAGGTACGGGCCTCCTTTGTTCCAACTGGCTGTGTTTTGTCTTCCTTCTCAACAACTCAGTTCCTTGGGCCATCAGAGCCTTGACTTCAGCAGATGTTTTACTAGAATAGGACATCGACATTGCTCCTGGCATCTGCCATTCCTCAAGACTGAGCTGTGTAATCCTTTCAAATTATTAGGGAGTTGATCATGTTATGAACTACTGGCTTCACCTGATTCTACGCTATCACTACAAAAAAACTCATTTGTGTTGACCATTTTAGGAATTGCTTTAAATTGCTGAGAAGTCAATTAGCACACACATAATTCTAAATAACTTTACTCATGTTTTCATTCTGCTACCCTTTTATTTTTTTTCATTCATGTTCTGAGCATATACTTTAATTCAGACCCTGGCCTAAGTCCTAGGATACAAAGTCAAATATATTAGAGTTTGTTTCACTGGTCTTGATCTAACCATGTCTCAGCTCCATCTCTTACTGCACTGATTTTAGCTTACTCAAAGCTGAGACTGAATTATCCTTAAATGCTACATTATAGTGTTTATAGGAAGAGAAATTCTTATGGGAAATGAAGAAAATGTTAACTGATTTTAACGTATTTTGCATAATTTGGATTTTCCTAGTCTTTAATTCAACTCCAAACAAATAAATAGTCTCTCCCAAGTAGACTACTTACACTGAAAACAAAGAGATTATAAGAAAAAAGAAACAAAAAAAAAAATTTTTAGAAGTATAGTTAAGTAACGAGCTGTACTTGGCTAATGAGAGATAGAAAACGGCAAAACAAATTCAATGCAGGACTCTGTCTTCTCTACACAAATGCTCTAGTTTTAAAAGACAGCTGATTTGTTATAGTTCTAATAAACAATGAAAATGATCAAAATCTTTCCTTTCTTCCTTTGACTTTAAAAATCAATCCCTCTCTTTCCACCAAATTACAAAAAAATTAATTTGGCCAATATGGATACTTTACAGAATCTACCAGAAGTGTCTATTTAAAATGTTCTGGGAAGCAGATGTGTCTCAAGTGGTTGGGCATCCGTCTACCATATGGAAGGACCCGGGTTTGATCCCCAGGACCTCCTGGTAAAAAAAAAAGGCAAGCAGGCTAGCCATGCAGCCAAATGATGACACAACAAAAGAGAGACGCAGGGGAGAGTCAAGACGAGACATGCCAGAGACCAGGAACTGAGGTGGCACAAATGACCAGGTGCCTCTCTCCCACATCGGAGGTCCCAAGGATCAAATCCTGGTGAAGCCTGGACTTGAAGGCTTCTCAAAAATGAGAAGAGAAAGCAAGAAACAGACACAGAAGATCACCCATTGAATGGACACAGACAGCAAGCAGGGGGAGGGGGGCGGCACTCATAGAACTACACCAAAATAAAAAATAAAGTCAACCTTTAAAAAAAAAAAAAGTCCTTATGCAAGGATAAACGTCTTAATGCATTAGATTTTGTATCTTCCCAATGCTTGACCCACTCACAACCGGACTTGTGTTCTTTGAGACAACCCTAGTAAGAACAGGGACTTCCAAAGACAGTCTCCTCTTGGGTAAGAACTGGGATTAAGTTATATGCTCCAGCCTGAAATTCAGCAACCCCATGGGGACTCTTTTTTCTGGCAGGTTGACCTTGGATCTTGTGTGTGGAGGTGAGTCCATTCCAAAGCCAGGATTTCACCCTGGTCCGTAGGACGCCAACCTCATTTCTCCATGTTAGATTTTTCTCTGCCTGATTCATTAGCTATCTTCTGAGTGGGATTATTTTATATGTCCCATCTAGCTACATGATTAAGGGTCCTGATGTTCCACAAAGCTTGTTAATTCATTAATTCTTGCAACAAAGTTTATTGAACAACTAGAGCAGGATTAGGCTGAGATTCCCTTATTTTCATGTAATGTGCAGTCTAGTTGAGTTACAGATATTAAACTAGAAATTACTATAAAGTGTGATAAATGTAAATAGGGGATGTATAATTCCTACCTCTCTAGGGGTTAGATCTTGAGTTCGGCTTAATGAGGAAATTTCCCAGAATCATAACAATAGTTTATCTGATTGCCAAGAAAACTGCCCCCATCTCCCAAACTTGGGATTCCCCAAAATATTTCTCTACCTGATTCTGTTCCCCAATACTGACCACTTATAAACTCATAGCTGAGGTCTATTTCACCGTGCCTTGAGCTTCCTGGTCATCTCTGTGGCTGGCCTGGGTGGAAAAATCAGTTTCTTACCTCAGGGTTCTGGCATCTGTGACTCAAGCCAGCCACTGTTTCTTTGCTTCCCCTCTCAACTCCAAGTTGCAGAGGTCTCAGGAGCCTATGCAAATCTGTCTATAGAGCAGTCCTTGCAAATACTTCTTTGTGTAAACCTTGAACTGACTTTCTTTGTAGCTAAACCACATTAGTGACTTCTTAAGATACAGATCTGTGTTTCTTTAAGTAATTTACAACCTCTTAAAGACAGCTTGATTCACTTTTTAAAGCCACTGCTATACTATTTAACTTCCTTAATGAGGTATGCACTATTTCTTCATGTGCAAAATAGAGATAATGAGTGTTGATGTAAGGTTCAAAAAGTGATAATGCATGGGGGATAACATCTAACTATAAAGCACCATATGCGTGTGAAGTATTTTTTCAGTTGCTTGCTGAGTAGAAATAAAGAACAGTGTAACCATCAGGATGAGCTTGTTTATGCCTGAGAGAGTAAGATTTGGTCTTCTTTGGGTCTCATTTTACTCTTGTCTTAAATGAAAGGGTTGGGCTGGATGACATTCCAGTATTAACATTGACTCCATGATCCTATTGTATTTTATTGATGTTTAAATATTTCATTAAGATCAATAAGCAATCAAATCCACTAACAACACACATTTATTACACTCATACACAAACAAGCATACTGAGTGCTGGGAACATACAACAGCTGATCACTCCTGCTGAGGGACTTTACTTTGGAAGAGAAGCAGCATATGTGAAAAGATATAACTGTTACCATAAGAAAGTATACAGTTGTTAAAATGAATGAGCCTAGGGGTGAAGACAGGGAGCAAATTGTTACTGTGAGCCAATGCTTTCACATCATTTAATCCTCTTAAAAATGTGCAAGATTTATATTGCTATCCTCATTTTACAAAGGAAAGATATATGACCAGATAACTTAAATAGTTTAATCAAGGTGAAAGAGAAAGCAACTAGAACCTACACTCAAGTCAATTTTAAAACAAAATGTAGGTTTTCCCACTGAACCAAAGTCTTTGGTAGTTCAGAAAATGGAATGTTTTTATTTTTTTAAACCACAGAATTAACTACTCAAACTGGGAAACTTTTGAGAGTGAAAAAGGGTGTTGTAAGTAATTACTAAGGGACAACAAGGCATAAAACAGAAATGACCTGGGAAGACTGGGACATTTGATCATCCTGGCTATCATATTTTATATTACTGGAAAAATAAAGGGAGATGTGGGGTTGATTTAGAGCAGGATCAAAAACAAGTATCCCAATCAACAACTTCTTGGAAAGAACCATCTCTCTGTTCTACCACATTCTTCAGCCTTGTTCCCAGATCTCCTGTGCTTGAGTCCAATATTCTTTAGCTGCACAGTCTTGACATCTTACAATGCTTCTTCATTTATAACTCAAATACTTATCAGTGAACTCTGGGTCATGGGATGGGTCCCCAAAAGAACCTGTGAGCTTCCGTGGTCAGCTCCATACCTTACTTCTAGCTTGTTACATCAGTTCCACAAGTGTTTAGGAGTCACCAACTGGCCTAGGTTCACATCTTCACTCTACCTCTGAAGTGCGTGCTATGGGTCAAGTTACTTAACCCATCTTTCCCTGCGTTTCCTCATTTGTAAAATGGGTAGAATAATAGTCCTATGTAATGGAGAACTGCTTCCAAAAGTATTAGCTACTTCTAGTATTAGTATTAGATAATTAGAATTATCATTTAATTCTACCAGGCAGGGAGTGTATAAGTTACTCTAAATATGATTTACTGACACTTGGCAAAGAGACTTATTAGTAGTGCAATAGAGTGGTGGATATGGAGTTAAAGGTCTTGGGTTAAGGTCCCGGTTCCTCCACTGAATGCTCTTGGGTCAGACATGTAAGCTCTTTGATTCTCAGCTCCTCATTTGTATAAATTGGGGCCAATGGCAACTCTATCTACCTCACAGGGTCATTGTGAACATCAAACTGAAATATTGTATATTCTGCTAAGTGCTATATAAAAGTAAGCGATTCTAAATTGTAATACTAACATGTTTTATTGGGAATGATTTAATAATTTACTCTTCATACAATTTGTATGGTACTTGACAACTTTCAAAGTGTTTTTAAGTAGTAATACACAGCTTTTGTATCACCTGTTACATAACAGGTTAATTATTATTGGCAGGGTTGGATTAAGATCTAAACAAATGACAATTGTCTGTTTTTGATGAAGCAAACAGTGCTCAGGGTTTGCATGTGGGGCAAAAGAGTGCTCAGTAGCATAATTGGTTACAATTTTCTCATCACTTCCAAGTCCTTGACAAACAACAAAATGAACCCTCCTAAATATTTGGTCCAAGTTCCAAAATTAAAATATATTATACGTTATAGAATCCAGGAATTGAAATGCTACCAGGATTAAGGCAAACTCTCTTGGAAGAGGCTTCTTTGGTGCATTGCAGAGAAATATGAGCAGCGATGCCAACTCCTTTTAAAGAAGTCAGCTGCTTCATTCCCACTTGCTGCATGGGTGAGGCAACCAAAGAAATCAGGAGCATGGGAATTCAGCCGTGGGCCAGAGGGAGCCCCGGGGGGCAATTTTCCAGGGAATAGTGATAAATCAGAAGAGAGGAAAAGGCCTCTGTACAGCTTTAAGTTGCTATACAAGCCAGATTAAACGTGGAGGTTTCCAAGTGAAAATTCTGTTAAAGCAAACATAATCAATAATCTAATTTTTATGGAGAAATCTCTTTTAAAAGCACATACTGAGATTAATAATCGCTCACTGCAGCTGAGTCATCTGCCCTTGAAAAAGATGAGAGTGTTGCCATCAGCATTCACAGGGCTTGCGTGAACTCTGAATGCTTAATACAGTAATGCCATTATCTTGTTCATTATTCCCATCAGGCAGGGCAGTCCCATTTTCCAATTGGAGAGACTGATTGAGGTAACTGCCCTAAGCCCACAAACTGGCCATTTCCAGGTTTGTTCTTTCCATGTATGTCAAGCAGAGAAATTTTATAAAATGCACTTAAAACCTAAGAAGCTGATAAACAGTGCATGGTTGCTTAGCAACAGAGCTACCAGAGGTAAGCAATATAACACACTTAGGAGATCTCTAGAGAAGTGAGGAAACCTGGATTCTAGCCGTACTATATAAAGTGGTAAGAGAATTTTAGCACTTGGTGACCTAAACTGTCAAATGGCATGCTTGTACTAGGTGATCCCCATAGTTCCTTCCACAATTTCACGTGTGATGTGATGAACTATGAAGCTCTTAGAGTTTTGACCAAAGAGACATGGCACCTGGATTTAGATCCTGATCTTATCATTGATTGTAGAATCTTTGGCCATTTCCAAGTTCTTTGCTTACGTAATTCTCTATATAAGATTAAAAAAAAAAACAAAAAAAAACCATCAATATATGGTTCTTTTGCATGATTTACTTAAAGAACAAATATTTCTCAAGCAACCATAGTGTGTTGACATAGTGTGTTGTGCTAAGGGAGCAAACAGGAGTAAATCACAGTTTTGCCTTCTAGGAGCTTATAGCCATGCACAGAACAGGAAAATGTACACAAGTATCTTTAAAACATGCAGACTTCCTGAAACTGTCGTGACCTTACAGGTCATCTAGCAGATTCTTTTATTTAGAATCCCAAGGCTCCCTAGAGATCTGGAAGGCTTTTATTTTATGATCAAGATAATATTGTGGTTTGTGAATATTCTCGCTGACCTGATTTTGTGATAATCAGGGTAGGCTAAACATTCACTATATTAGAAACCCTGCATGTGTCCTCAGACCTAGTTTTTCTCCCTAGGTTTGGTTTTTAGAATGCTGGTGATAAACTAAGCCTGATTTATTATATGACCATCCTGTATGGGAAATGACTGTAACTCTAGGTATCCTTGGTCAACCTTAAGAGATATAGCAGGGGAGGCAGATGTGGCTCAAATGGTTGGGCATCCGTCACCCATATGGAGGGACCTGGGTTCGATCCCTGGGACCTCTTGGTAAAAATTTAAAAAAGAAAAATACAGAAAGCACGTGGGCCACTAAGACCCTTGTGTGTGGGTGTGCCACCAGGCCCCGCGAGTGGGTGCACCGCCAGGGCCCAAGAGTGGGTGAGCCGCCAGGCCCTACGAGCCACGCAGCAAGATGATGACGTAACAGGAGAGTGACACAAGGGAGAGCCAAGATGAGACGCACTGAAAACCCAGGAACTAAGTGGCACAGGCGGTAGGACACCTTTCTCCCACATTGGAGATTCTGAGGATCGAATCCCAGTGAAGACAGGAGGAGAAGAATGAGAAAAGAGGGCAGGAAATGGACACAGAGAGTTGCTCAGCGAATGGACACAAAACAGCAAAAATGGGGGGTAGGGAGGGTAAAAATGGATGAAAGTAAATAAATAAATCCTTAAAAAATATGTATAGGGGAGGAAGATATATGGACTACAGTTAGTAGTAATACTTTGACGATGCTCTTTCATGATTTGTTAACGAATGTTTCACAACAATGCAGGGTGTTTGTGGGGGGCTGATGTGTGGGAGCCCTGTATGATGTTATGCATGTTTGTTTTGTAAGTTCACGATGTTTACTGAACACTTAGAGTTTATGTATGTTCATGTGTGAATGATATACTTCAATAAATTGTTTTAAAAAATAAATAAAATTGTCACTTAACATAAAAAAAAATAAAAATAATAAAAATTTTAAAAAGAGATAATATTGTGGTGAGGCCAGGAAAGTTTTAGTTTGGAACTAGCCACGAAGGCCAAGTTCAGGACCTTAGATTCAATTCAGCAGGCCTTTGAGATACATTAACATTTTTTGAGCAAAGGAGTGGCATCATTATATTTCTGGATTTGCCCTATTTAGTCAGGAAGGCCAAGTAGGTGGCTGTGTCACCTGTCCAAGACAAGGCATAAGGATGTGAAACAGAAGGGGAATTGTCAGGGTGGAGACGAGAGAATGGACTCGAGTGCTTTTTGATGCAGAAAGAATGATGTTGTGAGATAAGGCTGCCAAAGGAGCAGAAGGTCACAAATTGATTATGCTGTATCAAGTCTGGTTGACAAGAAGACAATAATGTCAGAGCTGTAACTATAGATTTTGGCATCATCTATCCACAGAAGAGTATTATTAGAATGAAGGTGAATAAAATGGCAAATGAAAGATGATATATATATTTTTTTAAAAATCTGTAGTCCCCAAATTAAGGTCTCAGGTCAAGGACGATATTTTTATTTTTTTAATGACTTTTTATTTGACAGATAAAATACCTACAGAAAAGTACACAGATATTAAATGTGAAAACGTATTTTCACAAAATGAAATAGAACATTACGTGTAATATTACATCACATGTAACCTGTCAGTCTCTTTCTCCAATTCTACCCAGAGTTAACCACTATTCCAGCTCGATTTTCCCTGCTTTTGCACTTTATTTAAATACAATCATCTATTATATACCTTTTGTATTTGACTTCTTTCACTCTACATTATGCCTACGAGATTCATCTGTAGTATTGCAGATATAAATCAATCACAATTTTCACTGCTGTGTACTATTCTATTGTATTATTTCATGACAATTTTTAAATCCATTATATTGCTCAATGATTTGCTATTTAAAATAATACTGCTATGACATTCTTGTATGTACCTTTAGATTCATGTATGCATATATTTCTATTGAATAACCTGGGAGTGTTATTTCTGCGTCTTAGAAAATGTATATGCATATATCTTTAGCATACCGCTAATTTTCCAAAGTGATTGTACCAACTTACATTCCCACCAGCAGTGTATGAAGGTATGAGTTTCAGTTATCCTACATCTTTGTCAACATATTGTTTCACTGGCCTTTTAATAGTAGCTGTTTTGGAGAGGGTTTAGTGACATTTCATTGTGATTTCAATTTGCATTTATCTTATAATTAATGAGGTTGAGTACCTTTACATATATTTCTTGTTGTTTTGGGTATCCTTGTTTGTGAATGACTGTTTAAGACTCTTGCCTATTTTACTGTGGAGTTATCTGTCTTTTACTTATTGGTCAGTAGGAATTCTTCATACACTTATGATACCAAATCTGCTTGGTGTTAGGTTTTATTAGTATCTGCTCCCATTTTATGGCTTGTATTTAGACTCATTTAATGGTGTATTTTGATGACCAAAAGCTGCTAATTTTGTTCCATTTATGCAACTTTTCCTTTATTGGTAATGTTTTACATTGTTCCCTGAAGACATCTTTCTCTACCTCAATGTCATGAAGAGATTTTCCATTATCTTCTAAGGGCTTTATTATTTTAACTTTCAAAATTTGATCTACAATCCATGTGCAATTGAATTTTACATATGGAGTGACAGGGGTCAATATTCATTTCTCCCAGATGGAGATCCAAAGGACCTAGCAGAATTTAACTAAAAGACTACCATTTCTCCACTGCTCTTACATGTGCCAATATATCCGCATCTTTTTCTGGACTTGCCATCCCTTTGTATTATTATTTTTTCTATTTTTCATATTGTCACACTGTCCTAATTATTGTCGCTTTATAGAAAGCGTTGATGTCTGCTGACGTGGTCTTAGCAGTGTTACTATGGCTTTATAAAATTCTTGAAATCTGGGCCAGTACATTCTCCAATTTTGTTCTTTTCAAGTTTACTTAAGCCATCCTCAATACTTTGCATCTCTAGATAAAATTTAGAATCAGCCTGCTGTTTTCCATACTACACACCTAGACACATGAGGTGGCTTGGAGTTTTGTACCCCAGGAAAACACGTTCCTTAACTAAATCCATTCCTGTGGGTGTGAACCTATTGTAAATAGGTCTTTTGCTGAGGCTACCTCAGTTAAGGTGTGGCCCAACTGACTCAGGATGGGTCTTAATACTATTACTGAAGGTTTTATAAGGAAGGCCACTGGGAGAAAAATCTAGAGGGAACAGCCAGAAGCCGAATGTCAACAGAACCTGAAAAAGAAGGGAGAAACCAGGAGAGGCTGCCATGTGCATTGTCATGGGACAGAAAACTCAAAGACTGGGGACTGCTGGCAGCCCTCCTCAGAATGTCAGTCTTCTGAAAGAAAGATTTGTCTTGATGATATCTTGATTTTGGACTTGCCCTACCCTCAAAATTGTGAGCCAATAAATTCTCATTGTTTAAGCCAACCCATTGAATTCTATTTGCTTTAGCAGACAGGAAACTGTTACAATGAGCACACACACACACACACACACACACAACTTTGAGGATTTTGTATTTATCACATCACTAGATGAGGTTAGAGAGAATTCACATATTTGTGATATTAATTCTTACAAGCCATGAACATAATATAACCCTTCATTTATTTGTCCTTCTATAATATCTCTCATATTTTATAGTTATCTGTGAAGGAGTTTTGCACATATTTTGTTGTATTTATTCCTAAGTATTCACATATTTGATGGACTAAATGGTATGGTTTTTTAAAATTTCATTTCCTAATCATTTTTTTGTTATATAGAAATACAACTGTTATTTCCATATTGATGTTCTGTCTTAAAAACTTGCTAAATTCATTAAGTAATTCTGTTAACCTGTACATTTTGCTTTTTATTCAACATATAAAAGCACATTGACAACTCAAAATGGATCAAAGACCTAAATATAAGAATTAAAATTATAAAACTCCTAGAAGAAAACAGGCAAACATCTTCAGGACTTTGTGTTAGGTGATGGTTTTCTAGACTTTACACCAAAAGCAGAAGCAACAAAATTGAAAATAGATAAATGGGGCTACATCAAAATTAAAAACTTTTGGGCATCAAAATTTAATTTACTTACTATACCAAGAAAGTAAATAGACAACCCACAGAATGGGAGTTTAATTTACTTACTATACCAAGAAAGTAAATAGACAACCCACAGAATGGGAGCAAATATTTGGAAACCAGACCTCTGATAAGGTTCTAATATCCAGAACTTATAAAGAACTTCAACAACTCAACAATAAAAAGATGCAGGGCCCAATTAAAAATGGAAAAAAGACTTTAATAGACATTTCTCAAAAAAAAAAAAAAAGATATACAAATAGCCACTAAGCACATGAAAGATGCTTAAAGTCATTAGACATCAAGGAAATGCAAATCAAAACCACCATGCGATGCCATCTTAAACCCACTAGACCTGCTACTATTAAAAACAAAACAGAAAACAAGTACTGGAGGGGTTGTGGAGAAATAAAAACACTAATATATTTTTGGTGGGAAGTAAAATAGTGCAGCTGCAGTATGATGATTCCTCAGAAAGTTAAGTACAGAATTACCATATGATCCAGCAATCTCACTTCTAGATATATACCCAAAAGAATCAAAAGCAGGGCCTCAAACTGACGTTTTCACACTGATTTTCTTAGTGGCACTATTTGTAATTACCAAAAGGTGGAAGCGACCCAAGTGCCCATCAACAGATGAATGGGTAAAAAAAAATGTGGTATATACATACAATGGGATGGTATTTGACTGTGAAAAGGAATGAAGTTCTACTGCATGCTACAACATAGACAAGCCTTGAAGACACATGTTGGGTGAAATAAGCCAGACACAAAGGGACAAATATTCTATGATCTCATTTATATGAAAAAAGTAGAATAAACAAATTCATGAAGTCAGAAACTAGAATACAGGTTACTAAGGGCCAAATGGGAGAGGGGACTAGAGAGTTAATGTTTAATTGTATGGAATTTCTGTTTGGGGAGATGAAAAAGTTTTGGTAATGGATGGTGTTAATGGTAGTACAACATTGTGAATGTAATTAACACTACTGAATTGTATATTTGAAAAGGGAGAAAAAGGGAAGAAAAGGGAAATTTAAGTTATATATAAATTACCACACAAACACACAGGAAACATAGAAATGTGGAACACAATGTAAACAATGCGTTAACGTTAAGAACATAATTATAATAATATTGTTTCATGAACTGTAACAAAGGTACCACACTAATGCAAAGTGTTCATAATAAGGAAAACTGCATGGGAGAAGGGGATATATGAGAACTTTGTAACTCCTGCATGATGTTTTTGTGAACCTACAACTGCTCGAAAAAAGTAAATTATAAAAAAGGGCATTTTCTGTCAATAATATTTTCCTTTTCCATCCTTATTTATATACATTTTCTCTTTTTCTCCTCCTCTTTCTCCTTCTCCATTTGCCTTATTTCACTGGCTAGGGTATTTGATACAATGTTGAATAACAGTGGTGATAAGATATACCCTTGTCTCATTCATGATCTCAGAGGTAAAACTTCCAAATTTTCACGATTAAGTATGAGTTTAGCTCTAAGATTTTTGTAGATTTTAAAAATATATATGTTAAGTAAACACCATCTACTACTACTTTCCTAATATTTATATTTTTTAGCATGAGTAGACTTTAAATTTTATCAGATAATGTTCTGCATATATCAGGAAGTCATGTAACTTTTCTCCTTTCATCTGTTATTATGGTGAATTATATTAATAAATTTTTTTAAGGTAAATTGATCTTTAATTCCTGGAATAAACCTAACTTAGTTATATGTATCATCATGCTTATATATCAATGAATTTGAATTTCTTTTGACTTGTATAATTATGTTCTTGATTGACCCATAATTTTACTTTTGTTTTGGCAGCAAGGTTATTCTCGCTTCATAAAATAAGTGGGGAAGTGTTTTCTTTTGGCCATTCATTGGTGGAATGTTGAACTAATAGATTATTTAAACATTTGGTAAAATTCATGGGTATAGTATCTGGACCTGTGTTTCCTTTGTGGGAAACTTTCATTTTTTAATTATAAATTTACATTTTTAAAAAACATACAATTATTCAGATTTTCTATTGCTTCTTGTGTTAGACTGTGTCTCCTTAGCCTTTGATTCTTCCCCTGTTTCTCAACTTCTGGAATATTGTACTTGCTCAAGTAATATTTATTGAATTAAATAAATGATTTAATGACTTTGAAGTGAATCGAGGCATATTAATACATGAAAGAATATCTCCCAATAACCCAGACTAGATATAGGTGTATATACATATATGTACATATGCATATACATTGCATGTGTGTGTTTCTAATTTTTAACAAAACATGGCTCTATTGTGGGGGCATGATGAACCAACCATCTGCTGCTGCTAGTGAAGAGAAGAATAAGTAGACACAGGATAGGCCAGAATTAACAGACCCAAATGTAGTACTAACCTCTGAAGGCATAAACAAATATGAACAGGAGAATCCACAGGAAACATTAATTATTTCTTGATCAGGGATATCATACATATAAGGGGGTCTGAGTTGATGGGAACTGCAAAATAAAAGGGCCCCTAGATAGTTCTAGAAGGCGATATGCCTAGCCAAGCAAAATCATCATCATAGATCTAGGTTGTCCATTGGTCTAGAACAAAAACAAAACCAACAAAACAAGTAGGAAAAACAGAGCCCAATCTCCAAATGCCCAAGAGTCAAGTTGTGTGTCAGCATTCTATCTTGGGCTTCAGCCCCAATAGCCAACGCCATCAGGAAACTGGAGTGCAAATCAGGAAACAGAGTCAGAAGCTCAGGTTTACTGTCTGGAAAAACATGGTAGAGATTAATGCAATACTTCAGCTCAGTAGACAAGCAGAGGCCTCCAGGTCACTACAGACAGAACAGGCATTGGGCCTAGTGAAGCAAGACCAATTCTTGACCCTATCCAAGGGTAGTGTCCAATCTCCTTTTAGACTCCTTTGGTTTTTTCTAAGTTGGTTTGCAGCAAGTATTCAAGGTTTCCTAATTCTAAGTTTATTACCTGTGTGTTCTAAAGACAAAATTAAGAATTTTATTGCCTTATTTTCTTGCAAACAATTTCCTTTTCTCAGTGGAATGTGAAATTAAGATAGGTAAATAGTGCTTCCCCAGTGGGAGGAAGCACCAGCAAATTAATGGTCTCAAGAAAAAATCTCATAATGAACATCTTTTGCTCAGAGTATTCTGGTAAAATAGTGCAAACTGTAAAAATGAATCAAACAAGGGAATTACATAGCACACTTGCCCCTGGTTTCTATCTCTGTTGTGAGAGGATGGCTTTCATTTTCAAATTCCTGAGTTGGCAAGTACTGTATTGTGTTTTATGAAGGAGCCTTCTTAAAATGCTTAGATTCATTTATTCTCTAGGACATGAAAGCAATTTGGTGGATCTAGGGTTGTGTAAGTTGCTTATTCTTGCTCTTTGATTATTATTGTTTGCTATCACGTTTTCCCACCCTTCTCCAGGCATTTTCACTATTCATAACTATATTTAATAAAATATTGCCAGGAAGGGAATAACAATAGGGGATCTTATTACCATATTAAAAAGAGTTAATGACTCTCTTTTTAACATGGTAATAAGAGCTATACACATACACTATGAACCAGGCTCTGTCCTAATTACTGTATATATATTAACTCATTTAATCATAACAACCTCCTGAGGTAGGTCCTATTATTACATTTTACATTTGAGGAAAGAGAAGCCTGCAGTGGTTAAAGAACTTGGCCATGTTTACATTCACATGAGTAAGTCGTGGAGCCAAGACCTAAACACTTGGGCCTGTTTATGTACTTCAACACCGTGCTCTGCTGCTTTTCAATGATGTGTGAGCACCACACACAGTAGACCAAATCTTAATTTGTGCCATGAATATTTTTTGTATCTTCTCTAATTAGGTACTGCTATGTTCTTGGTGTAATAAAGACAAATAAGACATGATGTCAGTAAGATAGAGAAGTATCTGCCTCAAGCTACAGATGTGGAAACAGGCACCCATATTCAAATTATGTGTCTAGGGTTATTCGAAGAATCAGCAAAATCAGTGCAGAGCTAAGAATAAGTCCAAGTTCTTCTGTCACCTGGCTTAGACTTCCGTGGTAGCCCAGGAGATTTTAGCCACAATATTTTATATAAGAATAGGACAGATTTACGTATGAAAGCCTAATGAAAGTATGCCACGGAAATATTAGGAAAGTTTGATAAGTCACAGGTGCTTTTTCTATTGGTGATTCTTGTTTCTAGATTTGTTCCTGCAACTATTTCATATTTGACGGCAAAATTCCTTTATCATTTCTTTTTTTCATTCCACTAATGAGCTAAATAGGTTTCTATAGCCTATCTACCTCTGTAGCTGGAGGTAGGTGAGAACACTAACTCCTACATTTTAGATCAATCTTGCAGCACATATATATTGTTTAAAGATACCATTCCCAAATATTCAGTTCTCAGAAATAATAATTTGTAGTTTTTGGAGAGTTGGTGTTGCTGTAAATTCAAACAGCATAATCAATAAGGCCAAAGGAAAGGGATATGACATCAGTCACTGTGTTGGTTATTGTACAGAAATGTTGCAACACAATGACACAATCTCCTTCTCCTCCCAATCTCAGTAGATTTTTATTACATTATATAATATTACTTGGCTTAATATTGATGGGTCAACAGACTGCATGGAATCATTGATATTTCAGTGGTAGCAATGAGACTTCCATAAATAAAAAATACTAGTTTCTGTGACTATGAGAATTATCTTAGTAATATTTTTTTTATTTTTCTGTTTCAATAGTGAGACCTGGTGTTTCAGAGAATAGTTCTCAATGACCATGGTAAGACTATGACAATTCTGGACTTGAAATCACAGCTTATCAATCTAGGACATTGATGAAACCCGGAAACCGTTAGAAGCCATAATCGCTCCCTGCCTCTGAGGCCAAAGAATGGCATGGCCATCTCTGCTCAGTGCCTCAGACGCTCCCCTACTCCCTGCCTATTTTTTGGTCACTATGATTTGGAAAATCCCTTATAAAGATTTTCCCCATTGAGTGTTAAGAAACAAACAATAAAAATGAAGGCAAAACATTTGGCTTATAGCAAATGTCATATAAATTTACACATGTTCTGTGGATTCTAAACACAGAACTGAATACATGATTATTTTGTAAAAAAAAAAAAAAATCAACATTACTTTTGCTTAATTTAGGGTCAGAGTCAGATGCTTTTGATGGGTAAACCTGATGCAATCGAAATAACGATTTTGGATTTAGAGAGGCAAGAGTCTGTTTTCAGTTTTGCTACTTACTACTTATGTATGTGACCTAGGCAAATGAGTTATCCCCCATAGAGGCTTAGTTTTCTAATCTGCAAAATAAAGACAATCACACAAACACACACTCACACTCACAAACACATGCACGCCTTTCAGAGACTTGTGAGGGCTGAATGAGATAATATAGGCAAATTGCCCAGATGAACGCTGATGACAGTTTTCCTAAGATTTCAAATGCTAAACCAGGAAAAATGCTGTTTCCTGTAGGCAGTATTCAATATAAGAAACAGGCTACCAAATGTTCCATCTCAGGAAAAAGTGCCACAAAGGAAAAGGAAATGCTACTGGTGTCATTCTTTCTCTTCCTAGCTCTTCCTAGCCCCTCTGCTTGGAACAAATACATGTGGAATGCTGTTGAAAGAAGAGACGGAGTCATTGAAACTTGCTCCATAGTGGGCTCATGAATAGTGGGTGGATTAAACTGGAGAAGATATTAAGGAAACATGAAACAGTGGAAGCAATATAGGGCAAGTGCTTGGGGATTCAGGATCCAGCTCCATCTTTGCCACTAGGTAGCAAGTCACCTGGCCTCTCTGGGTGTCAGTTTCCTCATTGGAAAAATTAGGGGAAAAGGGACCTTCATATCCTTGAACTCTTTGAATCTGTGAAATAAAATACCTTCATGAATGAGGGACTTCTGAAGTTTAGTATGTGGGCAGCTGCTAAAGAAGAGCTATCAGCTTTCAGAGGTGGCCAGAAAAACTCTACCATTTCAGGAATGGAATTTGGCTTAAGTAGTTTCTGGAACACTGACTATCGGCAAAACAAAGAGGAGTTAAGCACAAATGACCTTATTCCAAATGGGAATGTTGCCTGAAGATGCAGCAGCGTTTTGCTCACAATGTTATTTATAGAGCTATTCAAGACCATGAGGGTTTTACAAGGCCATATAAAATGTTTTATGCAATAGCTATGCATTCTAATGTGTCTATTGGGTATTAAGATGGCTAAATACCCTTTTCTTCTTTCCTAACACCCTGTGAATCCAAATTATTAACAAATGCATTGATTTGCATTTCAGCCGCCCTGACAATAATGATATTCTTTTAGGGCAGGGGCTGTGTGTTGTTTTTCTTGGTGTGCCCAGCACATAGCATGGGTAATCAGGTGTTGTTTATTTGGTCAACATGTTAATGAATGAATGATCACATAGAGCCTATGAGGCTCTTGACTTGTGAGTTAAATAAATAGACATTAAATTTCAATCTACTAAGAAATTTAAATTTAGAAAGTAGCTCTATTCAGGCCCTATCAGAGCCAGATAAGTAATTTTCACCTCTCTGGGCTTGAACATCCTCCTTGTCAAATTAGGAGATGGAAAAAGATAATTTAAAAAGTATCATCCAGCTCTAAATTCTGCTTTTGTTCTACATATACATGTAGCCGTTGGCCAATTTAATGTAATTATGAATTCCAAAAATATAATTGGATCATGCTTGTAAACTGATCTGTTAATCTGGGCATGATTAAGCTATGATTAGGGCTTTGACTGGGCCACGTCAGTAGGGCATTGAGCCCCGCCCCTTGGTGGGTGGGGGAATCGAATATAAAAGGCAAGGCAAAGGACAGAGGAAGCGGTTTTTGAGAAGCAGTTTTGATATTGGAGAGAAGGCCCCAGGAGAAGAGAAGCGAGCCGTTCGCTTGATCGTCTACAGCTCGCCTGGAAAGAAACGCAGCCCCAGGAAGACAGGAACTCAAGAAGCCTGAACCCTGGCAAACGACGGCAGCTGTCTTGCTCCAACACATGGCAATGGACTTTGGTGAGAGAAGAAACTTATGCTTTCTGGCCTGGTAACTGTGGACTTCTACCCCAAATAAATACCCTTTATAAAGACCAACCCATTTTTGGTATTTCACATTAGCACCCCTTTGGCTGATTAATACAATACATATATTGGAAATAAAGACAATCTCATAGTTGTATTTGGAAACTACACAGAATTAAGAGATATAAAATTACTTTCCCGCTCAAAGATATAAAATGACTCTCTAGCGTCTTGATAAATTTCTAGTTCCTTAAATCTAACATTCAAAGTCCTTTGCAACATGCGATTTATCACATTCAACATGACACATTTTGCAGGGTTGCTTTCAACATGTGATATTCAACATATAATATATAACGTTAGAGGATGTACGGTATTTCTTGTCACGATTTTCCGTTCCCTAACTTTATTTTAAACCCATTGAATAAGGTATCGTAGTTTTTTTTTTCTTGTATTTCTTATTAATGTTTTATGTACGTGGGGGTACTAAAATATATGAAATATATGAAAATGTGAATGAATACATGACTTCAGATCTTATTTTCTTTCAAACACCCACAAAGAAGGTGACAAGGAAATAAAAGGAAACCCCATGAAAGAGTCAGAAAAGGAATATACAGGGAATCTCCTTTAGCTCTAGGCTTGGTTTAGATCAAAGAGATATAAGATTGATTTTTAGCAGGCAGGAGGTTTTGCAGCACAACTGTTGAAAATTCTTGGAGGAAAACTCAGATCTTTTGGTTTGAGGACATATAAATTCAAGGAAACTATTTCTGCTCAGTCATACCAGGTGAGTAAAACGTAAAACGCATTGATTGTCGAAGACTTGTGTCCTAATTTAAAACCCTTTGTCCTGTGATTCTGAGCAATCTGCTTTAACACCCTGGATTTAATAAAGCTGTTAATAAATCAGGAAATGCAATTAAAAAAGCATAGCACATTGTTCAGTCCTTTACAAGTGTTAAAAAAACATGTTAGTGTTTCTTCAGTTTGTATTTCTTACCCTTCTCTGTGATAAAAAGAAAAAGTCACAGGCAGACAATTTAGATGATCTGAAAGCATTTTATGATGTGTAATCTTACTTACTGGAGCTCATCTCAAATGGAATATGCAGATGTTTCTGGTCAGTTTCATCTCTTTGCCCTTTTTCTACATTATTATTATTGTTATTATTATTATTAATTTAGAGTTACCTGGGATTGAACCCAGGACTTTATACATGGGAAGCAGGTGCTCAACAACTTGAGCTACATCCTACATTATTGCTTTTTGTAGACTGCAAATCAAACAATGTGCTACAACAGATGTAGCATGGGCCTAAAAAATTTATTATTTATTCATTTTTAAGGAATGTAAATTAGGGAAACGTCTGGATGGTATCATTTCCAGGTGAGTTCTTGGATAGTTGGAAAGCTTTGCAAATTCTAAATGCAGAATAATGTCCAATGTCAATTTGTCTGTCATCTCTTCTCTACTAAGTAGAGCTTTAGCAAAGTGTCATAATTCTTTGCAAAACTCCATTAACTAAAGATTTAAAGATTTCCAACATGTACCATTATGAAAGAATTGACTCAGCCTCCATTGGTTTCCACATCTTCCTGAAAGTCTAGTATTGTTGTTCTGTGAATAGCTGTATACAGCTCCAAGATCCTATGAAATTAACCAAAATTGCTAGGACAGAATTCCTTCCAGTGACCTATGATTTGTATCCTCAGGGTTAGTTTATAACTTCGGTACATTGCTATTGCAAACTACATCTTATCTAAATGTTTCTACCTGGCTTTTAAGCTCTTCATAGAGTGGCTTCATCTGCCCATTCAATCTTTTTTTAGATTATCTTTAGTTTTAAATAAGCTTTAGATTACATTAATGTTACATAAAAAATATAGGGGTTTCCCATATACCCCACCCCCTCCTCCTCCCACACTTTCCCCCATTAACATCTTTCATTAGTGTGGTACATTTGTTACAATTGATGAACACATATTGAAGCATTGTTACTAACCATGGTCTATAGTTTACATTTTGCACTGCACAATTTCGTAGGTTTTGACAAAATGTGTAATGGCCTGTATCCGTCATTCAGTGTCATGCAGGACAATTCCAATATCCCAAAAAGGCTCGATGTTACACTTATTTTTCCCTCTCCCTCCCTTCAGAACCTCTGGTGGCCACTGCCTTTATATCAATGATACAGGTTCTTCCAATTCTAGAATAATAAGAAGTCTACTTTAGTCCATAGCTGCATTCCTCCCTTATATTTGTTCATTCCTCAATCTTGAGGATTTTAGGATGGTGATTCCCATTCTGTTTCTATTTGAGAGGGGGCTTAGAGCCCCTACCCATTCAATCTTTCTTCCATTGCTCCCCATTATCTGCTGCCACCAGTCTATTAATGCCCTACTTCATTATCTTTGCACAGTATTATCTTTCATTGAAATATTCTCTAAGCTCTTCCATGTGTCCAAAATCCTTTTTATCTGTTAAGGTCAAGTCAGCCCCCTCTTGTCCACCAAACTTCAAAATTATGAGTTCCTTATCATTTTTCCCCTTCCTGTCTATTATTGGAATTGAGCTTTTTTTTTTTGACTGAATGAGCTAATACCTTATAAGCCAAGCCATCCTTTCTCCTGCCTCCATTACTCATGCATTTCTTTGACTCCATAGACATGCAACAATATTTTTGTTTTATTCCTGAGTGGGGTTATTGTAATCAAGAAAAGGGGCTGAGAGAAAGGATGATGCAAATGGTTGGAATCCTTTTTTTAATTTTTTTAAAAAACTCTTTCCTAAGATTGCACAGAATTGAGTTTCATGAGATTTTTCATGATTGTTTAACATAACTGGCTATATGCAGATCTGCTTTAGGACCCACATGGGGAAGGAGAATGAATATTTTCTCTAATTCTGCTCTCTGCATGAAATTCAACAGATTTTGGCATTGTAGCAGTTAGAGTTCAGCTGGGTCACAGATGTCACACTCAAAGAGAGTTCAGCTGGGTCACAGATGTCACACTCAAAGAGGGATAATTAACAAGAGTTAACAAAAGGAACAAGAGAAGGAGTATTGCTATTTTGTAAAAAAAAAAAAAAAAAAAAAAAGTGTGATTAAGTTTTCAGGAACCTCTAAAAGGGTGGTGAAGCACCCCAAAGCTTTCTACAGTGATTAGCCCTGACACCTTTACCCCAAAGGAACAAAGGGAGGGAAATGTTACTAGAACTAAGAAAGAGAGAAAAAGAGAACAGGGCAGGGAAGAGGGTGAAGAGAGAAGATAAAAAAGAGAATTGCTGCCATAGGAGAGGATTACCTGATAAAAGCAGTGGATTTAAGTAGAGGAACACAACTTCCACTGCTCTGTGTGGAAGGAGTTGGGGGCATAAAAACTCTAGCAGTATGCCTCCATCTCCAAACTCTTGTTTATTTTCTCCTATTGGAAAAACCCCAACGGAAGCCAGAGGAAGAAAAAAACTCACTGATGCAGTCCATAATAGTCAGCATCCTTGGGGAGAAACAAAGGGGGTAAAAGGGTGGCAAGTGAATCTGAAGGGGCACATGGAGAATATCTAGCAAAGGTATCTAGCAGAGGTCCCCTGATTATGGAAAGTTTCTGAATGATCTAGAGAAGGTACCTTTATCATGGATAGTGCTAGTAGAAGGAATTAAGACAGTAGACACGAGCAAACATGAGCCAAGTGGACATAGGGTACAAACTCCTTATGAAGAGTGCAGTCAAACCTGTGATTTGCTGGACATGTGAGTCCCTCTGGGGGCTCCTAGAAATAACCAGGGACATTTAGATGAGAGGATAATACCTATGAGTCAAGGTCATGGGGATCCGTGGGGACATTGAAAGGTCAAGTATTTGCTTAAGAATATACCACTAAGATATATTAGAGCCAATGAGTCTAACTTGGTGGTTTTACTGAGGAGCCTGTAGTATCAGTGACTCAGCTTTTCTCTATTTTAGAAAGAGCTGTATGGGAAGACTTGGAATATCTAGGTTATATAACACTTTATATTCAATACCCAACAATCTAACTCTGAAGGACATACTCCTTTGTATTATTTATTGATGCATCTTATTTTGACAATCTGAATAGAAAGCCAGTATTTTCTTTCACAGTTATCATGTATATTTAATAGAATTTTCAAGGGCTGAGCACAAAGTGGGTGCCAATTAAATATTTGCTGATGGCTTAACAGTTTTTTAAAGCTAAATATTTATAAAATCAGTTATACATAAATAAAAGCAACTGACTGGCTATGGCTCTTTTATCCACGTAAAACTTCTAGTGAGTGAAAGAAAAAGATGAAAACACATATCATTGCTGTAAACTGCTTTCTGTATATCCGCATAGGTAAGTGTTCATACATTTAACAAGGGGAAGAAAAACTGTTACATTTTCTATATTTTTGCATATTCTCACTGGTAAAGATGTTAGGATGTTATGAACAGGAGGTATTGAGAATTATCTTGGTATTTTTATATAAGATGAATTAAAGAAAAGTATCACCCAAAAGCAAGAGCCAATGCTTTGCTATATATAAATCAGAGGTGGTACTGTGTTCTACAAATGAGAGTTTGCTGTATAGTTCAGTATTATAGCAGGGAAATGGACTGCTCTAAGTCATAATTAAATGATGAAAATCAGAAAATAAAAGAAGCTAACAATTCCACCCCAATTGAAAACAGACGTCTCCCTACTCAAAATGTTCTGTGTCCTCCCAAGTTTTTCTTAAAACCAAGATTTTCTCTTTCTTACTAAATATTCAGAATATAAGCAACATTTAAGAAAATACCAGCCATATATATTCATCTCTAGCGCCTCCTTTCTTGCAGCACACAAAGTCTTTTTGGGAATTCTGAGTAGTCTTCTACTTAGGAGGGAGGTGGGCAGAGAGGATGAAATTTCACTTAATGATCACCCTTCTTTGTTCAGAGGATAAGGATGGGATGCTCTTGATAGGAAAGAAGATCATTTGTTCTGGTTCCAACTCTGTTCTATGCCCATGCCCCAGCCATTTACTACTCTGAGTATGGGGCTGGCAAATCAGCCATCACTCATTTTTTTTTTCCCTATCTCTACATACAGTAATTATTTTTAAATAACAAAATGCACTCCCCATTGAAATTTTTTTTTTTTTTAGGTACCGGGGCTGGGGCTTGAACCCGAGACCTCATATGTGAGAAGCTGGTGCTCAACCATAGCTACAGTGGCTCCCCGAGTTGATTTTTT
>JAQZBX010019193.1:0-34001 GCA_029593785.1 Cabassous unicinctus
AAAAGTTAGAACTTTTATAAAAAGTTAGAACTTTCATAAGTTTTAACATAATGCATAATAGCCTTTATCCTTCATTGCAAGATCATACAGAACAATTTCAATGCCCTAAAAATGCTCCATGCTCCATCCATTCTTCCCTCCCCCTCTCCTTGGAACTCATGGTAACCACTAGGTTGCAATTTTTAAAGAATAAGGTTTATTCTTATACTAACTCTTACACTGTCTCAAATAGTGTAGCTTTATAATACATCTAAATATCTTGTAAGGCAAGTCTTCCCAGCTTATTCTTCTTCAAGAATGAAATGGCTAGTTCATATACATTTTTCCATTTTCATTTCCATATAACTTTTATAAAAAGCTTTTTTAAGTTCTACATGTTCTATTTTTTTTCCATTTCTGTTTATTCCAGATTGCATTTCCAATTTGGGAACAATTTCCTTTTGCCTTAAGCATATCTTTTAGTATTTCTGTATTTCCTTTGGTGAAGGTTTGCTGAGGAAGAATTCTCTCAGGTTTGGTTTGTTAAATCTATTTATTTCACATTCACTTTTGGAGAATATTTTCATTGAAATAAAATTCTAGACATTTTCCTTTAGTATTTTATAGGTATCATTTTCTTCTGGCTTTCATAATTTTGTTGTGATATCAGCTGTTAATTAGATTGTTATTCCTCTGAGAATAAACTTTTTTCCTTCTAAAGTGTAGTTTTATTTACTTATCCAGTTTAGGTTTAGTAGAACATCTTGACTCTATGATGTGATGTCTTTTATCATTTTCAAAAATGCTGAGCCATTTAATCTCCAAATTTTGCATATGTCCCATTTTCTCTGTTCTCTTCTACTAAGATTCCAACTAAACATAAGTATCCTCTATGTTTATGTTCTTTTCTAGCCTTTTGTCTTGCTGTGCTTTTTCTAGATATTTTCTTATAACTATTAATTCTTTCTCCAGTTCCATCTAATCTACAGTTATACTCATCTCATTATTTCATAACATTGTTGTATGTGCCTGCAAATTTTTTGACACTGCTTCCATCTAAAGCAGTATTATTCTCCTTCTATTGAATGTAGGCTTGCATTGGTGATTCACTTCTTTTTTTAAATTTTTATTTTATTTTTGAAGAAGTTTTAGATTACACAAATGTTACATAAAAATATAGGGGATTCCCATATGCCCCTCCCTGGTGGCCACTGCTTTTATATCAATGATAAAAGTTCTTCCATTGCTAGAATAATAAGTCTAAAATAGAATTATAATAAGTCTAGTGTAGTCCATTGTTCATTCCCCAATCTTGAGGATTTGGAGATGGTGATCCCCACTCTGTTTCTAATTGAGAGGGAGCTTAGATCCCATGGGGGCAGATGGATGGAACTATCCTGCTTGCAGTTGCAGATACTCTCTGTTCTTGGGATGGGTGTTGTCCATCATTGTCTCCTTGTTAGTTGTTCTGGGTGAGTTCAATGAACTGGAAAGTATGTGTTGCAACTCTGTGGAGATTGTGATTCACTTCTAATGAATAGGATGCAGTAGAAGTGATGCTGTATAACTTCTGATGCCAGGTCTTAGAAGCCAGCTTCTGCCTGACTCCCTCTCTCTCAGGATGCCAACTTCTGGAATCCAGCCATCATGCTTTGAGGAAGCACAGGCTACATTGAGGAGGCTACATACAGGTGCTCCAGTTTAATTCCCCAGTTGATATCTAGCTGACAACCTGCATACCTCTGAGTGAGGAACCCTTTGAGATGATTCCATCCCTTGCCACCATCTGCTTGCAAACACATTAAAGACCCGTGTGAGCAAGAACCACTTAGCTGAGCCCAATCAACTCCCAGAACTGTAAGAGATACTACTACTACTACTACTACTACTAAATGATTTTTGTTGTTTTACACCAGTCGGTTTCAGATATTTATTGTGCAGCAACAGGTAACTGGAACATAGAATTAATTAGTTTTGAAATTCCCACTTGTTCTTTTTTTATTGTTTCCAGTTCTTTAACTAAATTCCCAATCATATCTTTTATTTCTTTAAATATTTGTAAGCATAATTATCTTGAAGTCTGTATCTGATACTCCCAAGATCTGGTATCCTACTGGGTGTGCAATTATTGTCTCCTGTTTCTTCTAGTTGTTCTTCATGTTGTCTCATCTTGCTGTGTCCTGGTTTTTTTTATTGCATATGAGAAAAGGTTTTATTGAAAGAATTTGAGGCCTAAAATGCATATCATCTTCCTCCTGATATGATTTATGTTTGCCTTCTCCAAGATCCTGGGGACATAAGTATTCAGGAATGATGGTAATATAATTTCAAGCATTAGGAAGATTTGAAACTGATCCACAGTCCCTGGAAGGTCCTCTCTATTGTAGGTTCATACTTACTCTTAGGAGGAGCCATTTGAGAAGTCCCCATGTAAAGCAAAGGTGGGTAATTGAGGCCTCCACCCTTAGCAGTTCTGGACTTGAATGTCTCTTTTACCCTACAAGCTGTCAAAAGTGCCATCAGCCTCTTAGTTGCCACTTTTAGTTTACCTCTAGGAAAGAAATAATCCCAGGGAAAAAGGACGTATCTCCTTGCGCCTCTTTCTTTCCCAAATCTTATTTTGGCAATGCTTGACTTTCTTGATATCTGTTTATTATTGAATTGTTGAGCAGAAATATATATTTTTATATATATATATATACACACACACAATATTTTTAAACTAGATTTTTTGGTATCCTCCAAAAGATCATTGGTCAAAATTAACTGTTTCACCATTATCATACATGGAAGTTTCCCAATATTTTCTTTATTATAAAAGTGGCATACAAACACAAACTAAAACTTTATTTTGAACAAAGTTGTTTTAATAAAATAATTTGGTAACATATAAAAGATCTATTAAGCACACAACCATCCATATTATAGGCATGCAAAAATGTACATTATAATGTCTTGGGCATTGTCTATATAAAAGCTCCTCAAGTGATTCTATTGCATTGATAAGGTTGAAAACTACTGTTCTAGCTCTAGGAGAAATTGTATCAAGGGAAAAATTTATTTTATTTTTCCTCAAAATTATTAGGGGCAATTTTGCATTGTGTCAATTTTATCAATTAAATGGATTGTGTTTTCTACTCTGTCCATCAACTTTGCTGAATGTACAATAATTTTACAATTAAACTTATTTAAAATAAATTTAACTGAAAATATTGGCTATAGGTTGCTGAGAGCTGAAAAACATGGGGTTCATTTATTAATACAAGGAATAAATGAAAAATAGGCAGCACTTAGTAAATGCCAAAAGAACCCAGATAAATTTTAATTCCTAAAGTAAATTTTAATTCCTAAAGTACATTCTGCCTTTGTAAATTCTTTGAATTAGAATTGCCAAAAGAATGACTCAGTAGATGAAGGAAATCTTAGTGAATTATAACATCAAAATTTTATCTTTGGGCCTAAAATAGAGACAATCACTTCTTAAATCTTTTGAGAAAGAAATGTAATTTCAATCAATATTTAATTCTTTGCAACTAAAAAATAATAGTATATTGAAAATCCATTAATTTCAGAACTAATCTGTATGTAAATACACCAAAGACAAAACTACAAATAAGTTATAGTACCATCATTCCAGGACTTTCATCAGCAAGAGAGGCAACAATTAAATAAGTGAGTATAAAAATCACCGTATATATAAATGCTATAATAGAAGTAGTAGGCTGTACTAGGGGACTTTAAAAGACAGGTGTAGAATCTGATAGAGAAGGCCTGGGCCAGAAGATTTGGTTGACTATTGAACTAGTTACCTATATAAGGTACGTAAGAAAAAAGCAGGCAAAAGGTATACAAACACAAAGAGTGGCAGTTTTACAACAAGGCATACAAATAAGGCAGAGTTGAGGAACTAGAAGTACTTCAGTGCAACGCAGGATATAGGTGTGGGTGACCAATATTACCCTCTTCAGGCACTGAAGGTCAGTTAAAAATATAATAACAATGTAACATCTTGGAAGGCCAGTAGCTATTATTGTGCTCAGTAATGTAAACCAGGTAATAAAGTATATATAAACTTCATCAATACAAGCCTTGTGTTTACTAAATTATGGTCCCATGCTTAGTTTCTGAAATATATTTTGTTGGTGAGAATTCACGGTGATGTAATCCCATCCTCAACCACATGGAGCCCAGTACTTTTAGATGTTGAATAAATTTTGCCTTCAACAATTTTAGTTGTATGCTTTGCTCTTCTAAGATCGTAGAGTTATTAGGACATTAAACTATTATTTTATATTCCCAATGTTTTAATTTTTATTTAGATTTTGAGCAGACACTCCACTTTTCCTTTTTGTCAGAGTCTAGAATATTCATATATCAATTAGGACAGCCAACCCATTTCTCTTTTCCAGTACTCACCACGGTTATGTACACAGGGATGTCTTCTGTCCCATTAAATAAAAGTAGGGGCAAATAGAGGACCAGCAGATTGGTGATGAAATGGGCATGCTTAAGTGATAATTCTTGACTGATTTGAGTGGTAGAATTCATGAATGTATTAAAAGTGCCAGGCAAGTTCACTTCTATTTCTGAGAGGCAAAACTATGAACATAATAGGTATTAGGTGATTACTCCTTGATAGGCATGCATTAAAATATGGTTCCTTTTTTAAACTAAAATATTGGCTTCATCATAATATTAGAGAAAAAAATTTCCCTAACAAATTTGCTCCCTTGTATTTTCCATCCACTGCCTTACAATTCCTTTCTTGATAAAATGTGCTCTGTTATTTCCATCTCACATAAGCGTTTACTGCTTTCTGAATACAGAATTAGCAACTGAACACTTCTTGCTGCATGGAAATTGCTTGCAGTCAACTTCTGTGTGCTTCCTCCAATTCTTTCCTTCCATCTACCCAGAAGCCCTCTGCCTAGAAGTAAATCCATACCTCAGTGTCTGCGAGACTCAATGTGGACAACACCAATACCTCTGCCCCTGTAGTGACATGGACTACTGCAACATAAGGTTAGACCAGGCAATTTTCGACAGATTTTTAAAAAGCCTGGCTTTCCCATTGAGATAGGGAGCAAGACAAGGATGCCCACTGTCACCACTGTTATTCAATATTGTGCTAGAAGTTCCAGCTAGAGCAATTCGGCAAGATAAAGAAATAAAAGGCATCCAAATAGGAAAGGAATAAGTAAAACTGGTATTTGCTGATATGATCCTATATCTAGAAAATCCCTAAAAATCTGCAAGAAACCTACTAGAACTAACAGACAAGTTCAGCAAAGTGGCAGGATACAAGATTAATATGCAAAACTCAGTAGTGTTTTACACATTATTGATGAGCAATCTGAGGAGGAAGTTAGAAAAAAATTCCATTTATAATAGCAACTAAAAGAATTAAATATTTAGGAATAAACTTAACCAAGGGCATAAAGGACGGGTATTCAGAAAGCTACAAAACATTGCTAAAAGAAACCAAAGAAGCCCTAAATAAGTGGAAGGACATTCCATGTTCATGAATTGGAACAATAAGTTCAATTTAAGATGTCAATTCTACTCAAGTTGATTTACAGAATCAATGCAGTCCCAATAAAAATCTCAAATCTTTTTGCAGAAATGGAAAAGCCAGTTATCAAATTTATTTAGTAGGGTAAGGGGCCCTGAATAGCCAAAAAATGTCTTAAAAAAAGAAGAATGAGGTTGGAGGATTCTCATTTCCTGGCTTTAAAGCATATTTCTTAGCTACAGTGGTAAAAACAGGAATGATACTGGCCTAAAGATAGACATATTGACCAACGGAACTGAATCAAGAACTCAGAAATAGACCCTCACATCTTCGATCAAGTGATTTTTGACAAGGCTGTCAAGCCCACCCTGCTGGGCCAGAACAGTCTATTCAACAAATGGTGCTGGGAGAACTGGTTATCCATATCCAAAAGAAAGAAAGAGGACTCCTATCTCATGCCTTATACAAAAAATAACTCAAAATGGATCAAGGACTTAAATATAAAAGCCATAACCATAAAACTTCTGTAAGAAAATGTAGGGAAACATCTTCAAGATCTTGTGGTAGGTGGTAGTTTCTTCAACCTTACACCCAAAGCACGAGCAATGAAAGAAACAATAGATGAATGGGACCTCCTCAAAATTAAACACTTTTGTTCTTCAAAGACTTTGTCAAGAAAGTAAAATGGCAGCCTACTCAAAGGGAGAAAATATTTGGAAATCACATATTTGACAAGGGTTTGATATCCATGTTACGTAAAGAGAACATACAACTCAACAATAAAAACACAAGCTAGGGTAACCAGCAGGTAGCATTTGTGTTGGAAATTTCTCTATTTTATAGTTTGTGGTGGTTAGGCTAATGTGTCAACTTGGTGCCCAGTTGTTTGGTCAAGTAAGCAGTGGACTAATTGTAATATAAGGGCATTTTATGGACTTTATCATCAATGAGTTGATTGCATTGATGGCTGGTTACATCTACAATCAACCAAGGAGATTGCCATCAGCAATGAGTGATGTCTCACCCAATCAGCTGAAGACCTTAAAAGGGGAAGTAATTTTAGTATTTAGAGAGAGAATTTCCAGCTCTACTTCACACAGTGTCTTCTGGGAAGTCATCAAGGAACTTCATCGGAGGCCCTGGTTTGCACCCTGCCCTATGGAATTTGGACTAGTGTATCTCCAAGGTTGCATTAGAGAATTTTATAAAACCTCCAACTATTTACAGATATCTCCTGTCGGTTCTGTTTCCCTAGAGAATCCTGACTAATACATAGTTGTTTATCTCAAGTGGCATTCTCAGGGAACCCTGCCTCATTGATCCACAGATTGTAGGTTTGTTTCCACAGGCAATCTTACACTAGAACTTCCTGCTAAGAGCATTCCATAAATAGGGACTCTCTTCCTAGCAAATATCATTAGTCTATTTACAGGTCACTTTCCAGCATGTTTACAAGGAGTTAGGACTGGATTGCCTACTTTCTTTTTGTCCCACTGGAGTGTCCCTTAGTGGACCTCAGGAGAGAAATGAATCATAGCCCAGATACTTTAACTCCCTCCTCCTCAGTGGGGTGAAATATTGAGTCTACAACTTATTTTTATTGCTCTGCTCGGAGTACTGAAGAAGTTAAGGGTCAAGATTGGGGGTTTAATTCCCATGTGGTCCAGGCAGCAATGCGTCATGGTGCTATACCATAACACAGATTCAGACCTACTATCCTGGGACTGTGTTTTATTGATTCCATTTGGAAAAGGGTGGGGGTGTGTGTGGAGAAAGTAGCTATGTTTACAAAAATCCAACACCCCTATGGTTGAAATACTGAACAGGTATAAGAGTGAGCAGGGACAGATAGAAGCTGTGTGGGGCTCAAAACTTTTACAATTTTGGAAGTCTTCTACTTTAATAAGAAGAATAGAAAACTATCTTATATGTTCAAAATGACAAAAATGTATGATCACACATGTTAACCTGTAACAGGTTACTGGGTTCCTGCCATGGCTTAAAAGGTTTTTAGTTGGAGGTAAAATAGAAATGAAAATACATAAATATGTAGAGACTAAAACCATAAACATTTGTATAGCATGTCAGGAGCTTTTTAATTGTCACAATAATGAAAAAGTATATGTTATAACCTCTATCTTAAAAATATATGAACTTTTCAGAAAATGGATTGATAAGTAGATAGATACATGGATAGACAAATAGATGGATTGATAGATTGATGGAGAAATGGGGCAAAATGTTAAAACTGGTGGATCTGGATATCTGGGAGTAAAGTGGTCTGGTGGCTTGGAGTGATATACCCCAGAAAAACTCTTCTTAATCTTATTCCATGCCTGCGAGTGTGAATCTATTATAAATAGGAGCTTTTCATGAGGTTGCTTCAGTTAAGGCATGGCCCAACTGAGTTGGGATGGGTCTTAATCCTGTTACTCGGGTCCTTTATAAGTAGAATGAAATTCAACACATAGAGTGAAAGCAATGGGAAGAAGCCAGAAGTCAACAGAACCCAGGGAAGCCAGAAGAAGCTGCCATGTGACAGAAACTAAAGGCCAAGGATCACCGGAAGCCAGATCCAGAATGCCACCGTCTTCTGGGAGAAAGCTTTGATGCCTTGATGTTGGACTTTTAGCCTCAAAACCATGTATTAATAAATTTCCATTGTTTAAGATAACCCATTGCATGGTATTAGTTTCAGCAGCGAGGAAACTAAAACAAGGGATATGCTGGAGTTCTCCATATGGGGTTTGTATTATATTTGCAACTGTTCTGTATGTTTGAAAATATTTAAAAATAAAAAGCTTTAAAAAATAAGAACTTAGGTATTAAAAAGTTAGCAATTTGCCCCAAATTAAACACATACTGAGTGATGGGACCATAATTTTAGCTTAGGTTCCTCTTACTCTAGCTCACATGTTGGTGTACAATCCCTGCTACCTCTGTAGTACTAGTCCTCTAATATCATTGTGCTATAATGATGACAGAAATAAATATTATCTCACTTTTTAGCTACCTGCACACTTCTACATCCTTTCTTTCTTGACTCAGTGAACATCTTTCTGAATTTTAGAACTTAATAAATTATAGTCACAGCAAGGTTTACTTTTTATTTCTCTCATATTTTCCATGAAAACATATTAATCATTATTTTAAAACAGTAAAGAGTAGTTTCCTTACTCACTAGCTAAGGATAGAGTGTGAGCTGGGTATACCAACTATTTGTGAATGAGTCACACATTTTGCTCTAGATAAACTGTGTAGCAGTTTGGTATTGTTTATGAATTCCAAAAATAGATATTGGATTATGTTTATGAACTGGTCTGTTTCTCTGGGAATATTAGATTGGATTGGATTCAGAGGTGTCACTTTTACTTGATTAAATAATGATTAAGGATTGGATTTGGCCGCATCAGTAGGACATTGAGTCTGGGACTCACAGAGAAAACAACATGGCAGAGGAGTCAGGTATAGAGTTTTGAGCTGGAGCCCCAGGAAGTAAATAAACAGAGAAGCAGATATGTGAGGAAAGAGAGAAGGCACCATTAGACATGGCAGGGGCCCCAGGAAAAGAGACGAGCCATTAGCCTGATAGTCTACAGCTGGCCTTGTGGTGAGAGCAGAGCAGCTGAGCCCAGACAGGAACGAGCCCCGGGAGAGAGACAAGACTTATCCCAGCCTACAGCTGATATTGAAAGAAGATGGGACTATGGAGCCTTAAGAAGAAGAGAAAGCCTGAACCCTTGCAGACTTCAGCAGCCATCTTGCTCAACATCTAGGAACAGACTTTGGTGAGGGAAGTAATTTATTCTTTATGGCTTTGTGACTATAAGCTTCTACCCCAAATAAATACCCTTTGTAAAAGCCAGCAGATTTCTGGTACTTTGCATCAGCACCCCTTTGGCTGACTAATACAAACTGGCATGCAAAATGTCTCCAATTTTCTAAATTATTCTTTTAATTTCAAGGCAATTCTGATGTATTTTGGAAACAATAATTTCCTAACATCTTTTTTCATATAATTAAATCAAGTAAGACACAATGCAACATTTGGGGCTTCATTTATTGGGGATTTCTGTAGAAGTGAGCTTCTTATGTTCATTTATAGAAAGGCAATTGGCCTCTCCAAAGAATTAAGTGAACTTAAAAAAAAAAAATCTGTAGTATTTATATACTGCCTGTCTGGGCTCCCCTTTCACCTGGGAATTCTTTTTTTTTTCTTCTACTGATTGAAAATAACTAAATCCTATTTTATTCTTAGTTGTAACTTGCATTCTTTTAAAATAAACAGAATAGTCTTCATTTGCCCTTTGAAAATTGTGTCCTACACTGGATTATTTTTTTTTTTACATATATTTGATTTAGAAAAGGCTGATATGTTTCTTTATGCCAGTATAAAGAATAGTTAATAATCAGTTGTTTGGTCATTTATAGTTTTTCAGCTTGACTAAAAAAAAAAAAAAAAAGCAAGTACCTGAACTAAGAGAAAATAAATATCAGGAGAGTAGCCATGGACAGTTTAGTCTATAGAATCTACAAGGACTAAAATTCAAGAAAGTTTTTTTCCTCCTAGTACCCCCGGCAAGAAGTGATATTCTTTCCTCTTTTCTACTTTTGGTATTAAGCTTTACAAAATAGGATAAAATGAATTGATATTTGGCAGTTACTGATGAATGAACTAAAACAGGTCAAATCATGATCGCTTAAAGTGAACATGTGATGTTTTAAAGAGAATTTAGATAGACACATCAAATGAAAATGGGTGGTTCAGAATTTCGAGGAGTAAATCTATCTTCATATTAAACAAGAGTATAACAATATTATATTCCCATATCCAATAATTGTAACCCAACTGACACCATGTCTCAAAGGAATGATTCTGAGGATATATAGTATTAATAACTAAGAAAAATAAAATTTAGTTAAAGTTATATAAAAATTTAATTATTTTAAATAACTGTATGGATGTGGTCATGGTTTTATCACTGAGAAAACAGAGATTTTACATGAATATTTGTTACCTTGTTTTTTAAACCTTTCCTAAGTCTCTAAATCATTAAAAGATTCTACTGATATAAGAATTATATTTCCAAATATAGTCAATTCCATATGAGTAAACTAACTACTAATTCAACCTGCAAACTAAAAATATTTATTTGAAAATAGGCCTGAAGGAAAGCATATAATGATCCAGAGTCTTTGTGCATTTGTTCTCCTTGTTCCTCTTTAATGATACCAATTGGAGATGTTTTATAAAGACTGTATTCCAAGCATCATTTACAAAAAATGAATTTGGGGGTTTTTCTGACCTGCACATGAAGATTAATTGACCATAATAGTCCTCTGGAACTCTACCTCTAGCCTGCAGACTAACACCTGGCGAAGAAAAGTGGAGGGCAGATGTGTATCTACAGCAAACGTTGAGCCTTGTATTCCCACAGCCCCTAGCATCTGTGTATCTTCTTTTGGCATACAATCTTGGGTCAAGCAAAAATAGAGCTGGTTTTAAAGAAACTAAACTACAGATTTAATCCAAGTTAGCAATCTTCATGGGCCAGTAACCCCTGGACTTCGTGGACTCTGAGTACAAAGTGTGTAATGTAAGAAAACATTTAATTACAGATTCCTTCATATTAGAATAAAGTTAAAAAAACACATCTGATTTCATATGTAGTTTAATGGGTTTCTGGTCTCATGAAAGAACATCCTATGATAGTCTAGATTCTTGCTTTTTCATTTTATATTTTTGAAATTAATTTTATTTACTCACACTTCCTATCCACCAATTAAAAGATAATACATAGTGTGACAGTTTGAAGTTCTTTTATGAATCCCAAAAGATTATGTTCTTAAATGAATCCATTCCTGTGGCTGGGGTACTCTATGATGCATTAGATTCACCTTGATTAGATCCCTTTATTAGATCCCTGTTGATTGGACTGTGTCAGTGAGGCATTACTCGGTTTGGATCTCCACTCTCTTACTAGAGCCTTATATAAACAGAGACACAGAGAAGAGACAGAAAAGGGAGCTCTGCCATTTTGACTCGCCCATGTGAGAGAGGACTCGATCGCTAGCAGCCGAGGCTGAAACACAAAGCCCCCAAGAGGCTGGGCCCAAGGTGCAGCTCAAGGCTGAAGAGATGAGCCATATGCCTGATCTCCCACAGCTGGGTCCTGGGAGACAGTGAGCCTGAAGGGGGAGGCAGGGACCTCCCACCTTGCCGTACCACATGGCGGGATGCCAGGATCACCAGTAGCTGACTCTGGTGAGACAGCATCTCTGCTGGTGCCTGAATTTGGACATTTCAGGGCCTCAGATCTGTAAGATTTTCCCCTAATAAAATTCCCAGTACAAAAGCCAACCCATTTCTGGTACTTTGTATTGGCAGCCCATAGATTATCTTTAAAGGCTTCTATCAATCCATGATCCACTTAGAAATGCGCATGAAGAACTCTAAGTGACTGGAAGTGTTAATATATATTTTTATGCTATAGATAACACTAATACTCTATCTCATAATCTGATATGTAACTGTGGCAATGATATGATGTTATTCCATCATCATCTTTTGGTAATCACTACTGGAAACAACGAACATCCACTATACCAACTATTTCCTTTGAATACCTTTGAAACATAAAAAGTATTAGCAAAGCTATTTTATAGAGAAAAAAGTGTTTTTGCAGTACTTTAATACTTGGCTTAAAATACCAGTTCTGCTATGTATTTGGACAAATCAGTTTTCTTTCCTGGGTCTTCTTTCTCTCATTTTTGACAATAAGGACCATTAATATCCATTGTGTAGGACTTTTGTTATATAATGAATAAGAGAATAATAACCTAGTTACTCTATTTATTTAAAATTATTAACTAATTAAATTATCCATTATTAAGATATCATCCACAATGTTACCATATAGACAGATCTAAAATGTTAAATCTATATTTACTTGCCTAAATCAAAAGCAGCTCCCTACTGCCTGTAAGATAAAGTTCACGTTTTTTTTTTTTTCTTGGCATGGGCTAAAAAAACACTCCTGGTTTTGAGCTTTACCTGCCTTTCTAACAAACTCTCTGCCCACTTCTTGTTTCTTAATTTAGCCTCCAACAGCACAGTATGACTAATAAAGAGCATGAACACTTTGCCATGCTATTCCCTTCTCAGGAATGCCTGTCACTTCAACCCCCACACCAACCTCTCAGCTTCAAAAATTCCAACTCATCTTTTAAAAGTGAGTTTGCTGATGACTGATGATTTCCTTCAGTAAATCTTTCCTAAGCTCTAAAATTAGATTTGGTGCCCTTTTGCAGAGACAGTGCTGCTCACCAAATATCTCATGCACCTGGCCATTCCCAACACCCAATGCAATGTGACAAAGTCACATGACTTGTTCTGGACCAAGGATCATGCGCAGACACGACGTATGCCCAAGTCTAAGCATTTGATTTTTGGTGCGAGAGTTTCAAGTTCTCTCTTCCCCTGCTTTGGAAACCAAGGAAGACTTGCCCTGAGATGGCAGCGCCTCGGAAGGAAAGAGCCTCCATCTCTGAGTTACCACGTGGAGGGTGGCTGCTCTGGACAGTCGCCCAGACCCAAAGTAAACTAGCCTGAGGGAGAAATAAATTCCTGCTGCATTAAACCCCTGAGATTTTGTTTGTCATTTAAGGATAAATCTATTTGATTGTGACTAATAGAAATTGATAGCAGGAGGAATGCAGCTGTGGGGGAAAAAAGGAAAGAAAAAGAAATTTAAGTAAATAAATAAATAAATAAATAAATAAATTTAAGTAAATAACTCTAAAATATGTAGCTTCATTGAAATAGCGATTGGGTCCGTGACAAAAGGAAAGTGACTATGGGAGCTGGGAAGATGATGTTATGTAGTGGTGAGATAGCTAGTAAAACTCTTGCCTTTTTATGAAATTTGTGACAACTTTACTAGGCAGATTGCATGCTTAATGAGTTTGTCAATTTTGGGGAAGAGGTTGGAAATCAAAATATTAATAAGGTTCCTTGACCGGCAAGGTACTACAGAGAAAGAAGGTTTTGGGAAAACAGAGAATTTGTAAGCAAAAAATAAAAGAAATTTAAAAAATTCAAAGTCTTGCAACTTTGTTGGAAAATATAACTATGTTGCTACATCGAAGAGCAGGAGATAAAATTAAGAGTCTCTAAATGACAGAGGCAAATTAAAGTAGCCTTAAGGAAAAGAGCAGAATAACTGTGCATTCTCCACAACTGCTAAAACCTCTCCATTGATTAAGGCGAGTCAAGGTAAAAAGAAGCTTAAAGGTATGGCAGCCGGTATGATCTTATAATTAGATAAAATGACCTAGGGCAAAGATTGGATTAAGTTGGAGGATTCCTGCAGAAGCCTGATAAACCTGAGATAGCACTTTTCAAAACAAGAGAGAGATTTAGGGAAGAGGAAACAAAACATTTTAGCAAATCTGAGAACTCTGTCTCAAAAAATTCCCCCCAAAGTGGGTATTGGCGTTGGTACATGTAATAGACTAGGACCAAATAGACAAACAGCTTACTAATATTTTAAGAATGTTGTACAGGAAAAAAAAAAAAAACAAATAAATTAATGTTTATTACTTTTTAAGACTTGATAACCCTCAGCTCTTAACATAACCTCCTCAGGGCAGAACATGGGCTGAGAACTTTTACCTGATGCCCAGTTCAGATATGGCGAAGGAGGATAAGGGAAAAAGGAAGAGAGCAGGGGTCAGTCAAGGTGAACGATAGATAAGCAAGCTCCTCCCAAAGGGCAGAAGAAGGGCCAGTCAAGAATCCCTGTTAATCCAAGGTTGGGAAATCTCATAGTTCCTGGTAAGCAGCATTTCACAATTAGCAAGACCAACAGCCTGCTGTGTCTCCTCCTCTTTCTTTTTTTGAACGGGAGTGTCTGCTGAGGTAGGCTTCTTGTCCCTCTTGAACCGCTCTTCATTGGGTAGAGGTGAGTAGGGACAGAAAAATTATCTTTTTAGTTTACTATTTGGGGATGAAGAGAATCCTTATCTGGAACTGATGTAAACACTATTGCACATCACCCAGATTCTGGACTTGGAGCTGGATTGGTTTTTGGTTGCCTTCCTCAGGGAAAGACTGAGTGCTCTATATGTGGGAAGAAGGGAGCAAAGGGATGTTTGCTGACCAGAACAGCAGACTGTGGCAGGGACAGTAACAGCTATCAAATATTTCACGTGCTCTCCCTTGTGTCTTTTTGGCCCCTTGCAGCCAGGTGGGGCCGTGTGACAATTTCTAGATAATGCACTGCTAGTGGAAGTGACCTGCATTGCCTTTGTGCCAAAGCATGTATGCCTCTGGAGAATTCTCCCACCTTCTTCCCCTGCTGTAGCAATTGAGGTAGTTGAGAGTTGAGCTGGCTGAGCCACAAAATGGCAGCAGAGCAGGTTTCTGAGTTCGGTTGCTGGGGAGATTTGCCTAGACTAGTATCCACCATAGCTTGAGTGACAAATAAAACTGTTGTGTTAAGCTCTTGAGGATTGGGGTTGGTATTATTATTATCCTTTAATTGCCACATTTTAACTTAACCTTTTTGCTAATGCATATCTCCCCTGTGATTTCAATAGCTACCCTCTAAATCTCTTATTACAATTTCTACATTATATTGTAATCACTGGTTTATCTATCTGTCTAAGTACTCTATGAACTTATTAAGGATACGGTTATTTGTTTCTCTAGTTCTTATCATAGTATTTGATGAATAAAAGCAGCCCAGAGAATAAACAGGCATTTTGATATCACAGAAAATTTAAACAATAATGTCCAGTTGGATTTTAATCACAAGGTATACATGATAGGAGAGCCCTCTTTGATGATTTTCATCAAGGATGCATGTGATGTTAAAAAAATCATATGTCTGTAAAATGCTTCCTTTCATTCCAAAGAAGTAATGTGAAGAAAAAGCCTTTTAGGAACTTAGGTGCCTTCCTTTTTCTGTGTCTAATTTGGTAAATCTCTTGTTACTTGAATACTAGGACTAATTTTTTCCCCCTAGGATAAAACATTAATTAAATGACTTAGGAAATTGTTCTTATCAAAGAATGGAGGCTCTGATCTTAGTTTTTGCTCCATTAACTTTAAAGTTCAATACATTTTTATTGAACCCACGCATACTTTAATGTGAATTGCTTTTTACTAATTGGTCTATAGGGATCACGATGACAGTTTTGGGTGTTCTTTTTAGACTTTTTTATTCTCCTTCAAAAAGTTCCTAAACATTATTAGTAGTCATTTAATCAAGGAATGATTGCTGAACTCAAGGGCATAAAATCAATGGAGAGAGATATGAAGTTCTGGTTTGCTCTCCTGCCTGGATTGGAGGTCTTTCCCATGAGACTGCTTCCAGCTGGCTTTCTTAGAGCAATGGAGCCATTCATTTATTAATTCACTCATTTAACAGATGACCATATTTCTACCTTTCAGCATCTCTTAAATTGGGTGCATTTTTTCCTCTTTGTGGTGTCTTATATTTAACAGCATCCATCATTCAACAGTGGCTTCCAGGTGGTGATGGAGTTGTCATTGCCTGCATGTACCTGGCCTTGACTGTCATTGCTCATGTCTTCCTCACTTCAACTGCAGGTATGTGCAACGAGGACACTTCACTTCTGGAGTTTAATGATATTTCAGTTTAATTGTAACTCTTCAATGTTTCAGCGTAGGAATACTTTAGGACCATTTGAGAAAAGAACATGAGTCCCTGATGTCGTCTAAAAATCTTCTATGGGCACCCTTTTGGTAGGTAAGGTATGCACTAGTGTAAAACTTGAAGAATAGGTGCCTGTGGTTCCAGAAGGACATCTAAGAGGCAACAGCAGCACACTCTGACGAAGAAATGTGTACCACGAACACACCTGATGGCACAGAAGGCTATATTTTGTGAAAAAAGAAAAACAAAGGGCCTTGATAATACTGAGGTGATTCAGAAGAGTTGGACTAAGTCTAAGAGAAAGTAGTAGAAATTCCTTAACTAATTTATTTTACTTCTATTTTCTTTTATGTATGTTCAAGAGTAATATATGATATTTGATGGTAAATGAGTCTGTCTTTCAATACATATAAAATAAAAAATATAAATGATAAGAAAACTTTGGCAATAGTGTAACTGGCATGTTTCTTCTTCAGTAATATATAAAAGGAGGTGCAGCTTAGAATCTTTGGTGTTTTAAATTTGACAGAATATGGTGTTTATTTAGTTCCTATTTTATACCAGGCACTATTCTAGGTGCTTGGGATAAATCAGGAAATAAAGCTCTCTATCTTCATAATGGTTACAGGCTAATTGGGCCAGGCAGTCACAAAATAAAAAGAATAATACAAGTGTACACAATATACCAAGTGATGATCAGTGTTCTGGAGAAAAAAATAAACATAGTAAAAGGGAGGGGCGAAAGATTGGGTTGGTAATCAGGAGTTGGTTTTTCTGCGTGGTAAGTCTGAGATGCCTGGTGGACAACGGAGGGGAGCCTGGGAAGGTAGCTGCATATGGGTGCCTGCACGGGGGTGCCCCACCTTCCTCAGCTCCAGTCATTTTGTATTTGCTGTGATCCTCCTTTCATGCCTTCATATACCATCTTGTCTACCTGGAATACCCCCTGAGCACATTGCACGCACACGCACACACATACACACACACACACAGCCTCCTTGGATCAACTGCTTTGGCATCAGTTCAGGCTTCGTTAACTTAGGTGCTCCACCGGTTCTGCTCCTTTAGCTCCTGAGGCATAATCTATATATTATAAAGCATTTGGCACATTAGTTGCAAAGCACTATCCACTCCATTGGGCTCCGCACTGGTCTATGGGTCCTATAAGAGCAGTTGTTTTCCCAGCAACTTGCAGAGTGTCTGCTCTACAAGTTGGCTAAATGAATGAAGGAACACAGCTAGGAGGCAGGGCATGATGGGCGAGGGAGGGCGTGATGGGCAGGGAAACGCCGATCACCAGCCTCTGGTGGGAGCCAGTGGCTGCACGGAATGTGAGAAGCAGCCCCCCGCCCCCCACCTCGGGTACCAGATTCTCTGTATCATACAAGCTGAGCAGAAGAACATAAAATCCCAGATCTCTTAGTCATGCTGTTTCTCCTCTAATGACTTTATGAGGTAGAAAAACAACAATAAAAACTCAAGTATTATTTTTAGCTGTCAGATCTTTTCTTGGCTTAATAATAATGAAGGAACTCAGCTAAGGATCATATCACAACAAAATGTGAAAATGAAGCATCACAGTAACTCACAAGAAAAGTTAACAAAGATGAGGAAAGAGTATTATTTTTTATTTCTCTTTTTGTCTTAAGTGCAGCTAAATTTTAAACGTATTCCTGATTCCTTAAGTGAGGAAGGATTGGGAAGAAATGGAACATGTTCCTAGCGTAAACCTTTCATAATGGTTTACATTGTTTGAGGTTGTGGGTGCTTTTCGGTGTTTACCAAATGTTACTTTTGCCGGTCTCCCACCTTCCTCTCCAACCCCGTCCCCCCCCTTCCTTCTCTCCATTTTAATAAATAACCGCTTTGCAGTTTGAATGGTGCCTTGCCTTCCTCGTTTCCTTTATCCCTCACAAATCCTGATCCAATTACTCCAAAATATTAAACTTTCTCCAAACTATCCTTCTAAAGCATGTTAAATTTTATGTGAAGTGGATCTCCTTAAAAAGCCAATCTTTAATACAGAAGCAAAGAATTTATAACAGTGATTTAAACATTAAGCTACAGCGCCTTACATTTAAGTTTAAGTCTAGGGTCCCTACTGGGGGAAAACGTTCATAATGGATTCCTTTTCCTTTTTTAAATTGATTTTTAAATCTAAATTTTACATAGAATAAAATTCACTCTATGGCATACAGTTCTATGGATTTTGACAAATGTATAATTATATATCCACCACCACAATCTAAATAAAGAACAGTTCCATCATCCTGAAAAATTCCTTTGTGTTCCCTTCTATAGTCAGCCCCACTCTCTACCACCAAGCCCTGGAAATCACTGATCTATTTTTAATCCCTATGGTTTTGCCTTTTCCAGAATGTCATCTACATGGAATTACAGAATATGTTGGCTCTTAGATATAGCTTCTTCCACACAGAATAATGCATTTGCAATACATCCATTTCATTGCTGAGCAGCATTCCATTGTATGGCTTTCCCACAATTTGTTTACCCATTCAGCAGTCGAAGGATATTTGGATTGTCCGGTTGGGGCGATAATGAATAAAATTTCTATAAACATTGACGTACAGGTTTTTTGTGTGAACATATGTTTTTATTTTTCTTGGGCAAATACCTAGGGGTGGGATTGCTGGGTCATACGGTAAGTGTATGTTTAAGTTCATAAAACAACTGCCAAATTTCTTTCCAAAATAGCCATACACACATTCCTACCAATATTCCTACCAATATTGTATGAGAGTTCCATTTGCTCTGTATTCTTGTTAGCATTTGGTACTGCCAGGTTTTAAAAATTTAGCCATTCTTATAAGTGTGGTTTTAATTTGTATATGCTTAATAACTAATTAAGTTTAACATCTTTTAATGTGATTAGAGGACAACTAAATATTTTCTTTGATGAGGTTTGTGCTCAAATCTTTTGCCTATTTTTTGAAATTGAGTTGTATTTTCTCACATTGCTGAGTTTTGAGAGTTCTTTATATATCCTGGATACAAGTACTTTGTCAAATATGTCACTTGCAAACACCTGCTCCAGATAGATGTCTTATCTTTTCATTCCCATAAAAGTCTTTTGCAGAGCCAAAGTTTTAGTTTTCAGAAATTCCAATTTATCTTTTTTCATTCTTTTGTGTATCCTGCATTGGTGTCACATGTAAGAACTCTTTGACTTTTTGTTTTTTTTTTTCTCTTCTCTTTCCTCTTTTCCATGCATTAGAGAAGGGAGTCTTTCTCTCTACATTCCTGACCTCAAAAAAGTTTAGGGATAAATTGAGCCTGCCTATGACAACACAGAATCCTTGATTATGCCACATATAGCATTTGCTTCCATTCACTTCCTTCTCAAAGGAACCACATTTCAATGTTTAAGTATTGTCTTATATTTCCAATTTTTAAAACTCTATAACCAACATTTTCCCAGACTTTTAGATGGAAGCAATGTTATCAAAGTTTTAAGATAACATACTTAGTATATTTTAAGCATAAGTTTTGTTATATTAAGTATTGTGCTGAATACAGATGTTATGCTTTGGGGATCATTTTACAAAAAAAGGATTTGAGGCTCACTTGAATTTTGTCATGCATGCATTTGAACTGACCTTGATTTTTGCTTACAATATGTATAAGGTTATATGAAGTGAAATGCCACATCAGCAGATAAAAACGTTTCTCCTTTCTCAGGATAAACTTGCACATAATCATGAATCCTATGACTTCCTCTGCTGGCCTGGAGAGCTTTTGTGATTTTTTTGAGAAAATATGTGTGGCAAGTTGTTAGATTTTTCCTTTTAAAATACAAAAATTAACAATTGTCATAGTAAAAGAGAAATTGCTCTGAGCTGGCAGGAGACGACGAGTTTTTCTGCCAATGTTGCGTCCCTCTGGGGATGCTCCCACTGAAGTTTCTCTGGCTTCACACGCGGCGGGGGCTCCCTGAGGCGGATGGCATATGGCTCTAATTACGAGGACGAATGACAGTGTTTCTCCAAAAAGAACGATCTAGATCCATTCCTTCTGGTCATTTTTATATTTTACTGCTGTGGTAAAATTTAACAAGGCCTTTGAAAAAAGCCTGATGATGACAAAAAAGAGAATATTTGGTGTACTCAATTTTACTATTTTCCAGTGCATCTAGTAATATAAATAAACGGCTTAACATTGCTACAAAATTATATGCATTGTATAAAGACCTAATTAAAAAACTCAGAAAATATAGGTCTTTGGCTCAAGGCTGGTGACGAGGACTGGGCAAAGCTTCCCTCCCAAAACTTCCCTCTAAAGTGTCCTCAGTTTCGTCTCTGGTGTCCCCTCCATTCCTGATCTAGGGAACATTACGTGCCAAATTTATTTCTCTGAATCAAGCATAGACAAAACTTTCTGTACTTAAAAAGAGTGAAGCAGTCTGGAATTTACAAAATAGATGTTCAAAATGATATTTAATATCGCAGTTATAAAGGGCAAAGGAAACCGAAAATCCACCTATGGAAAAAACATATAAATGAGCAGCATACACAAGGAGAAACCTCCAGTCTCACAGATAAAGAAAGAAACAAAAAAGTAAAGAAAAACAAAAAACAAAAAACATGAACAGCGAGATGTCAAATTCCTCTATCAAAATCGAAATTTCTTAAATTTTCCTTTTAATGCTTGTGTTTATGGGGGCAAGAAAGCCATTCTCTTTGCATCATTAGAGGGTATGTGAATTGATTTTTTTTTCCTTGAGAGCAATTTGCTATATTGTGGAAATCTTTAAAATGTTCATATCCTTGGATCCATTGAGTCCTCTTTTAAAAGGCTCTGCTAAGAAAGCAAACAGAGATTTGGTCATCTTTACACAGATGGTCACTCTGGCCTTCTTTATATTAGTGTATTTTGGAAACATCTTAATGTTAAATTAATAAGGGTACAGCCATATGCTGGGGTATCATATAGCCATTAAAATCTTGATGGAAAAGGACTCAGGATTTATTCTTAATATAACATTAAGTGAAAAAATAGGATAAATATCTTTATTTATATTTATTTTAGATATATTGGATGAAGTACACCCAAATATTAAAACCATTTTCTTAGAATGTAGAAATTATGGTTGGTTTTAGGCTTTTCTTTCCATGTTTCCCCTCCAATGTTTGTATTAACTTTTTAGTCAGACAATATAAGATATTAAAAATTCTCTAAGGAAAAGAGATTTACCCCCAAATATATAAAAAGTACAAAACTAGCCCCATTTATCAACCCATATTTCTGTTCTTACCATATACAGCTAAGAGAGAAGGTCTGGCCGCATCCTATCACTTTAAGATGCCCTGGCCACGGAACACTTGGGTTTCTCTCACTTGTTCCTTGGTCCCTCTCTTTCCAGGGGAAATATTTTATCATGAAAGTAATGCATGCTCATTGCCAACCTTCAAACGGTAGGAGAGTGCATAAACTAACGATAAGAAATCCTTTCCCTTTCCTCCTTTATTGCCCCACTTTTTTCACATTGAAAACATTTATTGGGGTATAAAGTGCATATAATAAAATTCATTGATATTTAGTGAACAGTTCCATGAGCTCTGACATATGTCCAAATGTTCACCAATACAGCCAAGGTTCTGTTTTGCAGTCCAGTCTCTCTCAATCCCCACTGATCTGTTTTTTTTGTGTCTATAAATTAGGCTTGGCTGCTGCAGAATTTTCTATAAAAGGAACCATACATATTGCTTAGCATAATGTTTATGAGATTCTACCACACTGCTGTGTGTTCTTGGTAGATAGTATTCCAATCTATAATATCACAATTTATCTGCCCAGCTACATACTGATGGGCATATTGATGGTGATTTCCAGTTTTTGACTTATATGAATAAAGCTACTATGAACATTCAAGGACAAGGCTATTTTGTAGATATATCTTTCTCTTTTTGTGGGAGGGGGTATCTAGGAGTAGAATTGCCCAGTCATGTGGCACACATGCAAGAGTGGGAGGCGGTCCATAGCCACTTGACAGACATTGTTTAATGTGTTTGCTGCTGTTTTCTTTACTTGGGGGAGGATGTACTGGCATCTTGTGGTTTCCAGCTGCATTTCCTGGCAAGTAATGGTGATGATCATTTTTTCTTGTGCATCTTATTTATTAGCATATCTTTTATAAACATCAAAATTTTTGTGCCTATTTTATTAATGAATTATTTATCTTCTCAGTTAGGTTTATAAGAGTTCTTCATGCATTCTGAATACATCCTTAGTCAGGTATATGTTTTTTGAATATTTTCTTCCTGTTTATAGCTTGCCGTTTCTTTTCATTTTTGAAGAATGTCTTCTGAGGAGCAGAAGTTATTAACATTGATGAAACCCAATTTATGCATATTTTTATATTGCTTGTGATTTTGATTTAAGAAAGTTTATCTTATTTCAAGGTTATTAATATTTTCTCCTATATTTTCTTCTAGAAGTTTTATGATTTTAGCTTTTATATCAGGTTGTTGATCCAGTTTTGAGTTTACTTTTGTGTATGGTGAGGTAAAAATTGATATTCATTTTTCTCCCTGATGGGTATCTGGTTGTTCTAGAGCCATTTGTTTCCTTTCCATATTGAATTACTACAGCTTTTTCTTTCTTCTTTTTTTGAAAATAAATTTGTCATAAAAATTCCATTTCTGAACTTTTCATTCTTTTTCATTGGTCCTTAGGCCAATCCTTATATAATACCACACTGTCTTGATTATTGTAGCTTAGTAGCAAATCTTAAAATCAGGTAGTGGAAATCCTTTAACTATGTTCTTTGTTCCAAAATTGTTTTAGCTATTCTAGGTTTTTGCAATTTTTATAAATTTTAGAATTAAGTTGTTATTTATTGCAGACAAGCCAGTTAGGAATTTTTACTGGGATTGCACTGAATCTATAAATTAATTTGTTCAAGGTTGTAATTTTATTAATATAGGGTTTTCCAATCCATGAACATTGTCTATATCTCTATTTATTTAAGTCTTTAATTTCTCTTGGCAATGTTTCATAGTTTTCAATGTCCAATGCACATATTTTGCTAAGTTCACCTATACATATTTCATATTTTGATGCCATTGGTATTTTGAAAAGTTTCATTTCCAATTATTCATTACTAGAATAAAAAATTAAGTTGAATTTTATATATTGATCTTGTATTCTGCAACTTTTCTAAATCACTTAGTTCTAGCAGCTTTTTTTTGTAGATTCCTTTGGGTTTTCCCCTTAATAATTTTAAGTTTAAGAAAGTTTGATTTTCATTGCTCTACACACTGATATCCTCAAGGTTGGTACTATTGGAGCTTCTGTGTATTCCCGAGAAATAATATGGTCAATCTGAGAGCTCTTTTATGTCCTACTGACTTTATCATGAAATAGACATCTACTAGCCCACAAAGGGCCCAAAAAGTTATGCCCCAAACACCAGTTAATATAAAGGTAGTCATTTACTATTTTGTCCTAATTTGTTCTCCAAAGTCTTGTTGCATGAGTTGTATTTTCACCTGGCCTCAAATTACTCACAGGTAGCACTGATTTATATTTCTGCACTTAGGGTTTATAATGACCTCCCCAGCATCTGAATGTCGCTCCCTCAACGGGCTTTATGCTTCACTTATCTCTCGCCACATTTCCTGTATTTGTAGCTCAGGATTTACTTTCTCTAGGAAGAGGGTTCCACAGACCTATGCAAAAGCTTCATTCAGAAACTAGCAACAGGAAAATGATAGGATTTCTGATTAAGAATAGCTAATTATGATTTCTTAAATGTCCATTATTGGAGTACTGTGCTGGATGATGCTATATATACACTAACTCACACAGCTTCTCCAAATATATCTAGGAAGTAGGGATTACAATTCCCATATATAAGGTGAAAACTGAAACCCAGAGGGGTCAAATGGCATTAATGAACTATTAGTAAGTGGCAGAGATGTAATATTAATCCAGCTCTTTCTGATTCCCAGAGCATGTAGAAGGGTGTGTAGCAAGATAATTTTTAGATACTAAAATTATTATTATTATTAAAGCAGTTTTATTCACACCGGATATTTACTTTTTAAAGTAGTTGTTTTGACAAAGAGATAAACAAAGAAAAAAAATTCTCTTAAACCAACAAAAGAAAAACACAAACAAAACCTTGAAGATGTTGGACCTTATCTATTCTAATATATTTATATTTATATGTATTTTTAAATTATTAGGAACCATCAAGTTCCTAAAAAATAAATTCATACCAATTGTCAGGTAAGCCAAGTTGCACAGCAAGTAATTTGGCATTTTGGTTTAGAATATCAAATTAAAACCTATGCTGAGCCAGTATGTGCCTGTCAAAGGCTCTGAAGAAACAGGAAATTGGCAAAAAAGTAATGTGAACAGGTACAAATGGAGTGAAAATTCTGGAAAACCACTACAAAAGGAAACAGAAAGTACTTGTTATTTAAAATCCTACGTTGCTCTCTCAGGTGAGTAGACATGTGTTGAAATGAGGGACAGACAAGTTAGTGAAACTGTTCTATGCCAGATAAGGAAGATAAGGGTACTCAGGAGAAAGAGCCACGAGAAGCGAGCCTGGAGGTGGCGCTGCTGAATAATGAAAAGCAAACCATCCAGCTCATTTATATACAGACACTAACATTTTAAGGCCAGTAAAAATGTATCATAGACTGTAGATCAGTAACGATCTAAGCTACGATCACTTTTCATAGCCATATATCTACATATTAATAAATGGGGTACGTGTCTAAAATATTCCTTTTCATAAAAGAAATTTTATTTCCTAGTGGTTATTTATAGTGGGATTACTACTTCCCTGTTGAGATCTCAGCAGACAGTTGAGTGAGCTCAAAGCCATTAGGGTCCATAGGAGGGTGGGCTCTTCAGGGAGACGTGGGGTCGAGGCTTTAACATCACCCGAGCACAAACAGGCCACACTCTGGCGCAGTGACTCCAGCTCAGGGTGTTTTCCTTTGTTCTCCTTAAAGTGCTTAAAAGACATACGGCCTACCCTAAATGGGTATTATTAGAATCCACCTTTGAATAAACATTAAAAGGTTTTGGGGAACTGATGTAGCTCAGTGGCTGAGTGCCTGCTTCCCATGTATGAGATCCTGGGTTCAATCCCCGGTACCTCCTAAAATACAAGTTCTGTATAAAGTAAGTAACAAACTTTAAATTGATATCTCAAATAAATGAAAGCTCATTGCCACTACCTTTCAATATCCTGATTCATTTTCAGGATGTGATCAGTCACGTCCTGTGTGTGAAGAGTGATGCATCCTAATATTCTTATATAGAATCCCTAAACCCAAGAATTAGCTCAGATGGAAGACAGCAATTCCACAAAGTGGTTGTAGCATAGAGACTTGTGTCTTACCCAGCACCTACAAATAATGATTGTGAAGCATTCGCTTCAGACATTGTGAATTCTGACCATGTGCTATGACATATTTGTCTTGACATACCAAGTTTAAAATCTGAGTTGCAAATTTTATAACTCATGGATTTACCAACATTTTTTCAGTCATTCTGAATTAATATTTATACCTAATATTATTAACCTAAAAATCTGGGTAGATGAATATTGTGCTAACTTACCTCAAATCTAAAAAACAATTTTATGTAAAACTCCTTTCAAAATTGTTTCTTTATAAAAATTTATAAAAATAAGGCAAGTGAGAACATTCTGCATTTAATGATAATCTTATTGTGTGAGGACACACCAAATATAAATTGTTGTAATTATATTGCAAAATATATTGCATTATTAAAATATCATAAAGCTGGTTTGATGTCAGTGTAAGAGGCAGGCATTATATTGAATGTGTTAATAACGCTCATATAATCAAAACAACTTTATCCAGGTTATCAGCAGGAATCTGAAAAAATTATATGTTTTGTACTTTCCATTCTTTTAAAAAATGATTATCCTGGCAACGGTCTGTTGTGCATCTCTGCACCTGGGCACTGCACTAGCTTACCTTCCTGATTCAAATGTGAACCACGTTGAGTCCCGACCATATCGTCTCAATGAGCTGAGGGGCCACATCACAAGTTTGACCTTGGCATTGTGGATATCCCAGAGATAGATATTCTCATGAGTGATCTGCATGGTGCATTCGCCATAAATATCCAGATTTGGTGTAGGCATGAGATACACATTGAATCGTTCTGCAAAGAAACAAAGAATGGAGAAAATGCAGTGAAAAGAGGTGCGGCTCTTTATGGCAGCAGTGTATTCATTTGCAATCGACAGACTTCAGAAAGCATCACCATCTCCCTTGGTTACAAAACACCATCCTCTTCCACTTTGTGTACGAGGAAAGGAGCTGCTCGTCAAAGTGCTCTCTTTATTCATGAGTTTATTCACGCACTCATTCTACAAATTTTTATCCCATGCATTCATTCTACATGGTGGGGATGAAATGGTCAATTGCACAATGGAAAAATTAGGTCTCTGCCCTAATGGCCCTTACTGTCTGCTTCTACTTTACCCAGACAAAGTGATGTAATATATACAATTCCTGTTGAGAATGTTTTATTTTATTTTTTTAAGCAAGACCTTAATTTTACCATTGTGGCATGAGGTATTTAATGCATGCTCAGATGACTCATTAGTTACTTAAGCACTGCAAAAATAATTCAGTTTCTATCTCAAAATAAATTGTATTCAAGCTCAATCAGCATTTGATAATTACTAATATTCATTATTGCCTTCTGCAGAACTAAAGGCATGATTTTGGCAAGTAAGAGAAAAGCATAACTTCTTTCATTTCTGGATATTCTTTAGTTCAAATTCTGATTATTTGACAGTGATTCCAAACCATGCTTTGTATAATTCTGCAGCCCTTACTTTCGATTCAAATGCATTAGATTCACTTCATTTGAAAAATAATATTAGCTTGGAAATTTCAGGAAGTCAAGAACTTTGTCTGCCCTATAAAATATCCTTAATTCCTAGCACTATGTTTGGTTTATAGTAGGTGACCAATAAATATTGGTTGATTGTATGAAGGAAATAAATATATAGCATGATGAATGTGGGATAAAGAATGGAGAAATTATGAAAAACAATGAGGCATGATAATGAAGAATTTAAGAATTACTTGCAGACACATTTTTGTGAGATGTAATTCAATTGTGAATAGTGTTTCAAAGGCAGTGTCATTGGATGAATTATTTTGAAAGGCATAATGGTACAGCTGCAATTGGAGGAGGACTGATATATCTAGGAATGTGCAGTTATCCATCATAATGCCATGATCTTAAACATTGAATATTTACTGGTACTGAGATGCAATTATCTTTGTAATAGAAAGAATCTTTTCTTGGCAGGTATTTTGTACAGTAAGGACTCACTGATGCAGTAAAGACTCAGTATTATTATATATATAATACTCAGGTTCCAAATGGGTTTATTTTAACATAATCATGCTAACTTAAAGATTAATAAGCTTATTAACAATATTTATATTCAAGATATATTTATATTCAATATATTTTTGGATAAAAGATGACTTAATGGTTTCACTTTTTACTTGTATGATTGACCCATGAAAATGATACGCATTTGATTTCACATACATTTCCTAAATAAGTGACAAATTGAGATCAATTCTAGACCTGAAAAATGAAGTAGCATTGCCCCATTAGTTATTTGCAATAAAATAAGCCCAAATAAACATACATTCACTAAATCTTGCAATTCTTCTGTGCAAACAGTAAAGACATTTAGCATTAAATTGATCACTGGTTCTGTTTCTCTGGAGAACCCTGATAAATAGAGAGTGGTAAGTGCCCCACCCTGACTGCTCTTCTCCTATGGAAAGGCTTCAAAGGATTCTCTTCACTTCATCCTCCAGCCTGTGCTTTAGAATTTCACAGTACTTTCCACCTATTATCTAAAACTCTGGGGCTGCAGTGCAATTCTGAGACAGTAAGAAAGTCCCATTCTATACTCTATATTTAACAATTGTTACAAAACAATTAAAAATATAAAATATTGGTATTAATACAAAATCAGTAAAAAGTTTACTAAATATTTAGACATAGACTGAAGTCATTGGTCTAATATTGAGTATGGATGAATAAGCCCACAAGAATCTGCCCTAATTAGTTGGGAACTGTTAGTCCAGTACTAAAGACTGCCCTGATCCCATGTGACAAAGCTTAAAAGCAATGCTGGAAAGGAGCAAACTACAGTTGCTCCTCATTATTAGTGGATTCCATATTCGTGAACTCTGACATATAAACTGTTATAGCTTACAGGGATAATCTCTGTTAAAGTAATAGAGTATTTTAATATACAAAAAGATGTACAAACAATTGTTATTATATGAATAGAAAGTACTGAGCCCTGTGTATTGCACTTATTATAATACAAGCATTTTCAGATGCTGTTAAGTATTGCTTGGGAACATGATTTTTAATGAATTTTTAATATTCTACTACATATTATGACATTATTTAATAATTTTCCATTTGATTAATACAATTTTGTCTAATATAAATTAAGCTGTGATAAAAACTAACCAATTTTTAGCTCAATATGCTGAATAATTAATTCCTTTCCTATTGATTCATAGAGTTTACTTGATTTTTGCATATACATTTTTTATCCTTTTAAAAATTCTTGATTATTAACTTACATTGGGTACTAAAATCTCAATCACTGGATTAAATGGTATAAATTCTTTTAAAACTCACACACAGCCAAATTGCTTTCCAGAAATTCCTTACCATTTCCAGTTGGCAGCATGCAAAATGTTCATTCTCATGTACCCTTGCCAGATGAGTATATGTTGATATATCCTATGCCAACTTTGAAATAAATGTAAGATTTGTGATTTTATTAATTTATATGTATCTTACTAGTCATGAGGTGAACTCCCATTTTCATAAGCTTATTGGCCATTGATATTTCTTCCTCTGTTAATATCTTTTGCCATTAAGTTTACTGTTTCTCTTGTTGAGTGTGAGAAGTTTATAAACTAGGAATCTTAACACTTTTCCTACCATATTTATGACAAATACTTCATCTCAGATTTTCACTATTATTTATCTTGTTTATTGGATTTATTGAAGCCCAGAAGGTAGAAAATAGTGTTATTTTCTTTAATTTTTATAAATCTTTGGCCATTGCAAGTAACTTAAACATTATCCTTCATTTCTTAGAACATTTTTAGGATTTTACTTTTTAACATTAATTAGCTACATTGATCTATAGTATAACTTATAATGGACAGTATAAAGTCCATTCAGTTTGACAAATGTCTATACGAAGATACACCACATTTCTGTTAGCCCTGAAAGTTCTCTTCTGCCACTTCCCAGCAGCCCCTGACCCCAAAAGCAACCACTGAGCTGATTTCTAATCCTGTGGGTTATTTTTGCCTAAGTCTAGCAGGCTATTGTCAAATGGTAGCAGCCAGCTTCAGCACACCACTGATTTATTTCTAGTTAGTGGCTTTCCTTTTTTATTTTATTTTTTTAATGAGCATAGGTTTGGAATTTTATGAAGTCCAATGTGTCCTTTATTTTTGTAGTTTGTGCTTTGCCTGTCCCAAAGTTTGCATCCCTCTTGAGCTGGTATTTGAGTATTATGTGAGGTGGGGTTAAGGTTCTTTGTTGCCCTCATGGGTGTCCAGTCATTCCAGTACTGTTTACTAAAGATGTTTCTTTTTTCCATTGGTGCCCTTGTCAAAAATTATTTGCCCCTATGTGTGTGGATCCATTTCTCCTTCTATTCTACTTCATTGATCTATTTGTTTGTCCTCTGTCTTGACTGCAGTTACTTTATAGTAAGTCCTGACATTCCGAATGGTAAGTCTTCCAAGAGTTCTTCCTTTTTAAGATTATTTGACTAATCCTGCTCCCTTGACTTTCCAAATGCATTTTAAAATTATCATGTCAAGTTCTAGGCATAGATATCTTTTTATTGGGGTTGCATTGAATCTATAGATCATCTTGCAGAGAACTGACATCTTAACAATACTGAGTTTTCTAATTATGAACATAGTTTATGACTCCATTTATTCATGTCTTTTAATTTCTCTCTGCAAACTTTTAGTTTTCAGTGTAGAAGTCTCAAACATCTTTTAACAATTTTATCCCTAAGAATATGATGATTTTTGATGGTATTGTAAATAGTGTTTTATGTTTCATTTTATAATAGTTCATTGACAATATAATTCTATATACATATTAATTTTTGACTGTTGAATTTGTTCTTGAAACATTGTTGAATTTACTTATCAGTTATAGTTGTTTTTAGTAGATTCCTTAGGTTTTCTGGGGACACAATCCTAGATTCTTCATTCTTAACAATATTTATGACTTTATTTTTCTTGTCTTAGTACACAGTTTAGGACCTTCTGTAGAATGTTAAATATAAATGGTGAGAGACTATATCTGTGTTATTCCCAATCTTTGGGTGAAATTATTCAATATTTCACCATCAAGAATGAAATTATCTGTTTTTCATGGATATCCTTCATCAGTTTGAGGAAGTTCCCTTCTATTCCTAGGTTTGTGAAAGTTGTTTTCATAAATAGATGCTGTTTTATCAAATGTTTTTTGTAATGAGGATACGATTTTTCTCCCTTGATCTATTAATCAGTCAAACATATTCACTGATTTCTAGTATTGTTTCCATTCTTAGTATATGCAAAATTGTTCATGGCATATTATCTTTTATATATAATGCTGGGTTTAATTTGCTAATTAAAAATAATTTTGTGCTTATATTCTTGCAAGATATTTGTCTTTAATTTTCTTTTCTTGCATTGGCTTCATGTGGTTTTGGTATGTGGGACATTGTGGCCTCAATAAATGAGTGTGGAATGGTCCCTCCTCCTCTGTTTTCTGAAAAATTTTGTCTAGGATTGCTATTAGTTCTTCTTTAAATGTTTAAGAGAAAATTCAACACTGCAAATATATGGTACTGGAGTTTGTGTAGAAAGTTGTAAAATAACAATTTCAATTTCTTTAATGGATATAGGGATCTTTAGATTTCCTAATTTTTTCTGCATCAGATTTGGTAATTGGAATCTTTTAAAAAATTCCATTGGCATAAAGATATACATACTATCTCCCCAGAATCCTGGAGGATCTGTAGTGATGCACTCTCTTTCATTTCTGATGTTAGCAATTTGTATTCTTTCTCTCTCTCTCTCATGCTAGGTTTTGTTATGGGTATATCAATTTTATTAATATTTTCAAAAGACTTCTGGCTTTGTTAAATTTCTGTATTTTTTAACTTCCTTTACTTTCCTTCTTATTTCTATTATTCTCTTCTTTTAATACCTTGTGTTTAATTTCTTATTTTTCTCTAGCCTCTTTTGTTCATTGATTTAACATTTTATTTTTCCTTTTCTAGTATATGCATTTGATACTATAAATTTCCCTGAATACTGCTGTAGCTGCAACCCACACATTTTGTTATGTGTTTTTTTCCATTATCATTCATTTCAAAATACTTTCTCATTTCCCCTGAGGTTTCTTCCTTGACCCATGCTTTAATTAGCAGTGTTTTGTTTAGTTTCCACATACTTGGGGATATTCTATGCATCTTATTATTACTAAGTTCCAGTTTAATGTAATTACCTCTGTTTAATTTCAATTCTTTTAAATCTAATGAGGCTTTTTTTTTTTCCTTTTTTCTTTTGGCTGTGCATAGTAGCTGGACTGGGTTAGATCTATGCTCATCTACTGGGATGTCTGGAAAACTGGCACTGACTTTCAGTCAATGTAAAAATGAAAAGTATTATTTCATGATATTTTTTCATGTTTTTAAAGTCAGAAACTCTTTAGGAGGCACCTTATGCTGACTTGCAGACATTTTATGGTTTGAAGATTACATCTGATTTAGTCAGTTACACAGCCTGGTTTGTGTTACATGACCAGTGGAGTAGAAAAGATCTATCAGTAAACTTATACCTTGATTGCTTGGTGGTCATAATTCGAAGATGACATGCATTCTGTGTAACTTAGTAATGACCCTGGGGGAAGGAGGCCTGCTCCTGGATGTCTTGGACATTTTGATGATTACCTGTGCTTTCTTTCTATAGCAGTACCTTTACTTTATCTTTATTAAAACCCATTGTGAGTATACAGTGTGAGAATACTTTCTTATGGGTTCTTTAAATTAGCCAACCTTGCTTCATTGTGGCAACGTCCCTGTTTGTGTGAATTTCATTTGAGAAGAATGTATATTCTGAATTTGTTGGGTATAGTGTTCTATAAATAGCAATTAGGTAAAGCTGGGTCATAAAATTTAAACCTAAATCTTTAACAATGTTTACATCTACTTATTCTATTACTAAAAGAGGCATGTTAACGTCTTCCACTATGACTGTCGCTTTGGCTATCGATACCTTTAGTCCTGGCAATTTCCCCATCTGGTACCTGGGAGACTTGATGTCTGACAAATACACATTTAGTATTATTACATGTCCTTAATTAATTGAACTTTAATATTATCTTTTTTGTGGTTAGATATCTTCATTTTGAAGCAGAATTCATGTCGTATTTATATAGTCACACAAGTTTTCCTATGTTTGTATTATAAATCTTTTCACATTTCTTTACTTTCAACCTGTGTGCTGCTTTCCACCAAAATCGAATAGTTAGATTTTGCTTTATACTTAGTCTGGCAAACCTTGACACTTGATTGGGATGTTGACTTTGATACATGTTTTGCTCCAGGGCTACCATATTGGCATTTATTTCCCCTCTCCCATGTACTTTTTTTCTCTGTCCATTTCTTTCTTGTTCTCTTTTGGAAGAGTCAAATATTTTTAGGAACTATATTTTGTCATCTCTGATGACATTTTAATTATGTTTCACTGAGTTGTTTTTTCAGTAATTGTTCTAGAGACAACAAATAGGAATCAGTCTGTTCACCAGTGTGATTTTGATTGACTTAAACCAACGAATCATTTTGGGAAAATGTTAACTTTACAAATCAGGTTTTCCAATTGAACAAATTTTCAATCTTCTTCAATAAATTAGTGATACTTTATGGTTTTATTTTATATGTATAGCATGTACTTTTGGTTGATAGCATTCTTAATATATTATAGATATTATTGCTGTTGAAAATGGAATATTCTCTTTATAACTTTTAACCAGTTAGTGATGGTATATAGGATAATAAACATTTTGTGTGTGTTTATGTCTGTTTATATGTATATATGTGTCCATATGAGAGTGCATGTATATCTGTATGGAGGAGCCAGGTATTTCTTAAAAAACAAACAAGCAAATACAAAAATCTTACTCATAAGATTTTGTAACCAAATAAATACAATGAAAATTACATTGTATTTGTTTAATGTTTAAAAAGTTATACCAGAAAAATAGCTAGAGGACAGGCTGAAACAGCCCCGAAAAAGATCTTCTAGGGTTTAGGACAGCAGGTGAAGGCTGCACAACACCCAGAGGAGAGAGGGACAAAAGAGGGAAATCGTGATGACAGAACCGTGAGTTGGAACCAGCAGCAGCTGCTGCTGCCGGCACCCACCCCCACACTAAAGACTCTTTAGATTTCTCGGCCTCTGGGCCTGCAACTACAGACAAAGGGGGCTCCAGGGATCTACCACCCCAGGAAAGAGGAGAGAGAGGGACACAGCCTAAGGCTGACTCAGGTTCTGACCTGCAAATTTGGGCTGCGGTGCCCCACGGGCCCTTCCAGGCCAGGTGGGACCACATGGTGGTTTGTCCTGGGAGCCAGCAAAGGACTGGAGAAATCCGACCCTCGCAATCTCCCTCTCTTCTAGCCTGGACTAATTGTTGAGGACTCCAGAAGAGAGGGGAGAGAGAGCCTG
>JAQZBX010019194.1:0-33998 GCA_029593785.1 Cabassous unicinctus
TTGATTTTGTGTGGTGTTTTTTCTTCGTTGTTGTTGTTGTTGTTGTTTTTCAAGAATCAATAGGAGAAGTATATCATGGCCTAGTTGAGCAGGCCACCTTAGCTGCCAGCTGCCAGAGACTGATTTTATCTACTCACTTCTTTTTTTTTTCTTGAGAGTTCTGATATAGACCTGTGCATATACAGCCAAATGATTTTTTTCCCATTTTTTAAAAGATATGTAGATTACATAAATGTTACAAAAAAACTATAAGGATTCCCATATGCCTCACCCCTACACCTCCCACTCAGAGAGCTATTGTCTGGAAAATAGGTTTACAGGAAATAGAAAGGGAGAAGAAGGTTGTGAGCCAACAGCCATACGGATGTAATCTATGGTAAGTTGAAAGTGTGTAGTTGCGTATTGAAGGTATATTACAGGAGGGTAGTGATATTATTGGGTTGGGTGGTGCAGGTTTCCTTTCTCAATTCTTCAAAATTTAGCTCATAGATGGCCTTCTCCATTATTCTCTCTTCCTTGTCAGAAACCACATAGAATTAAATTCAACAGCCTAGATTAATTACTCTATAAGGAATGATTGTTAACTCCCTGCATGGTTCTTTTTTCTGTAATATGGTTTAAAAGACTGAGACCATCATTTGAAATATTCAGATTTTCTTTTACCCAGTTTTTTAGAATTGTAAATTTAAAGGGGTCTTATTCTGAACCCCTGCTCCACTGTGACTTGTATTTTGCAACATATCTATAAAGCTATACCACATCAATTTATTTTGGACTATCTTATATGATTTCTACATAACCCATTACACTGTAACATATACCTCATGCAACATAGGAGAGAAATAAATTTGTGCATCTCTAGTTGTCTAGAATATTTATGTGTATGTTATGTGCAGTAAATTATATACTTCATATTTTCTTACCCATATCCTTATACCCCTCATCAGGGTACACATGAATATTAAATTCTTACTGATTATTCTGTGTTTCAGAAAAAGAGAACAAGAGAGGTTTGGGTATTTTGTGCATTTTTTTTCACTTATAAATTAATATGTGAATGTGGGATGAGGAGAATTATGATATATAATGGAATTGGCATTCACTGTATCCTTAATGGACAGGGCTCTTTTGCTTGGAATGCTGTGATAATAAGGCATCTATTCTGGGTTTGACACTCATTTAGGTTATTTAGATTTCACTGTAGAAAACTAGTTTTGTACTGAAGAAAATTGTTGAAAAGAATTCTGGGTAAGTTTTCAATATTATGTTCAGTTGCAAATAAAAGAGTTTTTTAAAGCCAGTGAGGAGAATTACAACTCATGCAATAGAAGCCTGGTGTTAGGCCACCAAATGTATGTATGTTAGGCAATGATGCCATAGGAGAACTGTGCTTCTTTAGTCTTCTGGATCTGGCATTCAGCTTTTTTTTCTCTAGGATCACAAAAAGCTTCTGTTTTGCTAGTCATAACACCCATGACCCAAGCAGAGGGAAAGCTAAAGAATAAAGAAGCGAAGGGCAAATGAGACTTTGTGTATTCTTTTTATAAGGATCATCCAACCTAGAAGCATACATTTACATCAGATGAGCCATAGCTATATTACTACACTGTCTCAAGGTGTAATGATTGAAAGGAAGACTGAGATTTGAAACTAGGCATCTTGGCATCCCTGAAAAAAGTTGAAGTTAACATACAAGGGAATGGAAAAGAGTGTTCATATTATGCTGGTTCCTAGTAGTATCTATTACAACAAAAGTCCTGCAAATGCAGATTTGAAAGCTCTGAAGTATTGAATAAAATATGGACTGAAAAAGAAAGAATGCTACAAGTGAAAACACTATCATAACACAAACTTCAGTTTCCACTGGTGGAGGATGTAAGGTTTACCAAAATTTGGTATGATGTGATCTTGCAAAAATACTTTTCAGAATATTTTTCCTTTTGTGTTACATTATACCAGGTAGAGAGAAATGTTGGGATTTAGATAACTAGTAAAAAATGTGTCTTTGTAATACATATGTGGAAGTCAACACTGGCTAAGGTGGTTGGTTCACTTAGAACATGTTTTTAAGAAAGTCATGTGGAAAAAGGTCTGTACAGGGAAGATATGCCATGGATATCCTTACTTAGGAAAACAGTAGACCTTTATTATGATTAGAATAAAAAATAAAATATTGAGATTTAAAAACATTCTCAGGATTAATTAATAAATATAAATTATATCTAGAGTTTAGCATAGGAAGGAAATTCAAGGTTTAGGTACTGAGGCTCAGATTCTACCATGGGTTTGCTTATTCCCAAGGAGATGGAATGGTGCTTACATTCCTGCATAAGTTATTGGGCCACAGTATCAGAATATGGGCTAGGAACATTTAAGAAACTAAAAAGAAGAATTAAACTCTGAGTCATATTAAGTGGTTTTTTTAGAATAGCAGATATTTATTTTATCATAAGCCTCTGAAGCTATTTTTTGACTATCACATATTTTCTGTTTATATTATATATTATGTAATATTTTAAAAATGTGTCAAAGACAAAATGAAAAAAATTTAATTAATAGAATTAACTCTAATATATTATGGTACACATATTATGATAACTCTAAAATATATAATATCATATTAATGAAAATATAGTATATTATAGTATATTTTATATAATATATAGTATATTAGTATGATAATATTTTGGTAATATTAGTAAGAAACATGTGACTGAATATACTTTCATGTTTTTGAAATCTTATTTAATAGTTTCTAGTAAGTCAATGATCTTTTTTAGGTGTATTATACTGTCTTATTTAGACTCCATGACTAGCAGAGTTAAAAGCAACACCTCACAAAGTATCATATAAAAATAGAACAAATGCAAGACTGTGCTTTTTAAATCATGGGAATAATTTTTAAAAATTTTTCTACAATTATGCAAACATGCTGTTGAAATTTAGTCTTACAAATAAATCAGAAGGTTTTGAAGACTTGGTTTCTTTTTAAAATGGCTAGAAAACATATTTGGGCCTATTCTTTCGGTAATTTGAAAAGAATTTAGAAAATGTGTTTCTAAGTGTGTTGTGTATGCATATATGAGATTTTAGAGATTTGTTTATCATCTTTTCAACAAAGTTACATAATGGTATATGTATTTCCAAACATATATTCTTTAAATTTTTCCCTGTGTGTTAAGTTTTATGAAACTTAACTTTGGTTAGGAAGCATGCAAATGTCCTTAAAATGTTAATCAAATTTTGTTTTTTTTTTTAAATTAAGGCAAATTGCTTTATATTAAAATGATTACAAATAATTAGAAAACAAAGCAATGTGTCTGCACATCTTTAAGGTGATATAACCTGAATGCAAAGAGCTGCAAACAGTTTTTATACTGTTTTTAGGACCTCTAGGTATGTAATTGTAAGCTAAAATATAGGCTTTCTTCAGTACAAACCTTCTGTTTTTTTCAACATCAGTATTTTTGCATAATTAAAAAATACATGAATTTAAGATGTATTTTACCTTTAAAATATACATATTTACTAGTTCAGTCTCCTAAAAGGATTTAGAAATAATGGTCAAATGCAGTAGCAATCAGCACTTCAACTTTGACATTGCAGTATTTGAAAAGTTGTTTTGCAAGATGCTACTATTGGAGAAAACTGTGTAAAGGGTACAGTGGATCCCTCTCTATTATTTCTTACACAATTTCATGTGAATCTTCAATTATTTCAAAATTAGTAAGTTCAGTTAAAAGAAAGAAGGTTGCGGACAAAAAATATAGTTGCTATCAAAAGCAGCACAGCTCTTTGCTAAAATACTAGACTATAGATCAGGTGTGGACTTAGGATATGGCAAGCAACCCTCAGATTGGTAGTTAAACCAGAAAGCCTGAACACTATCAAAGATTAATAGAGACATGCCAAATGGACTCAGGAATCAAGTTACATGTTTCTAATGGCAAAGACTTGACATTTGTGCATAAGTATGTATAATAATTGGAATTAAAATAATGCATCAAATATATTTAAGTTCAGGAGATCCAAAATAATCCTAAAATAGTTTGTGAACTTAGGAGGATATTAAGGAACCAACTCATTAAAATTGGTAAAGAAAAGAAAAGAAAAAAAGTATTTATTTTGACTTCTGTAAACAATTCTCTCATCAAGACATCAAGGTTGGCAAATAGTTGGTGTATTGGGGGAGATGTTTATTTTTATAGAAGGGAGTTCATCTAATAAATGCAGAGTTTGACTTTGCAAACTCTAATGGCATCATGAATCAAGGCAATTGTCACCAATGGCTGCTGACAACCCCAAAAGAGAAAGAAACACCATTTCAATCATCTTGACAAAATTGGTTGTTAGATTGGGTTGAAATTAATACTAACAACGAATTTATGGGAATTGCAGGGGTTAAAAGAAGATGACACCAGTGGCATGCATTCAGAAAGATACAAACTGGCACACTTGAACAGAAACTATCAAGGTTCTTCAGCAACCACAAAATTTCAAGATTGAAAGTAAATAAATAAAAAGCTGAAGGTGAACATATAGAACAAATGAGATTTAAGAAGCTTATCAACCAATTGCAAAATATTGACCATATTTGTATCCAATTCAAGGACACTCCTGTGAAAACTAATGTCAATTACAAAATATGAATGAGTGAACATTTGATAATATTTATAAAGTGAAAAATTTTAGGTATATTTTATTTTTAAAAATGTTATATTTCAGAAGGACATTGTGAAATATGTATAGGTCAAATAATATGAATTCTGTGGGAGTGTAGTTGGGAGCACTATAAAATAAAATTGGTTAAATTTTGAAAATGGATTATTAGGTAATGTATAATATCCTCTAAAATTTTGTTATAAAATTTACATAAGATAAAGGTAAAAAAAAAAAAAAAGAAACACACCTTCCATCTTTAACTTTGACAATTCTTGCTAAAATTTGTTTAGTATTTTTATCATGTGTAAGATAAGCAAACCTCGCGAGGAATGATACATTTGTAAATATTCTATTTTATTTTAAGTGTAGTTTTCTTAATAAAATTAGCCACTTCACATTTTTTTTAACTTTTGTCTGCAAATATTTGATGCGTAGTTTGACTTTTGATGTAGAGAATTAATTTTACCACAGGAATAAAAAAAAAAATAGTCCAGTAAAAGTGGCTGCTGAATTAGTTTTTAAAATCTACATAATTATTTCTACATAGCTTTTTAAAAAAAAATTAGAGACAGCATTTACTGTAGGGAATATCTCTTCTCTAATACATCTTTCCTTCACTCTTTTACAAAAATATTCTTTGAGTATTTCATTATAAAATGGAATTGTTACAAATACTAGATATTCTCATAGAAGACCTCTTACACTGAATAATTTGTTTTAATATTGATTCCTCCAAAAAAAAATATTGATTCCTCCAAACTTTCATCATTTCTCTGTTTCTTAAATAATATTTTCTGGCATAGTAATGAAGCTGATGCTCATCTCATTGTTTTCTAACAACTATTTCAACCACATTTATCAACCTAAGAAAAACACATATCTCTTTGACGGTATTTTTCTTTCTTTTGCCTTCGAATAATAGTAAATGGCAACTCTCAAATATTTATCATTATACAAATACATTTTTTTAAAATTACAAGGTTTGTTAAAGTGTGATATATTGTGAAAATTTCTGAGCAATATCTCTGTTCAGAATGCTTAATTTGAATACTTTTTCATAAGGGTGAAGATTTTATAAAATAGGTACCTAATATTGTGAGACAAAATGCACACTTAAGTTGAAGTTCATCGGTATTGGTAGAATAAATCCATATTTCAAATTACTCATTAATTATTTCTATTGAGTATTTGACAACTGATCAGCAAGTTGTTATAGTTATCTCAAAGTATGGCTAATGTAGAACTTGTACATATAAACACAGGCTTGGCTTCTTTTGTTTTCTTGCTGTTCCCTTTATAGTTAAAAATGAAATGTAAATTCTATTTCTAGGAAAAAACATTATATAGTGGAAAATTAAAATAAAATAAAAGATAAACAATCAGTAAATTATAATAAATTATATATACCCATGATAAAACAGCAATAAAAAATCCAGGATATGGGAAATTGAGTCTAACAAAATGCCCCCAAAATAAATCAAAATACAGCAGATGCAGAAATCAACAGATAAAATAACAGTTGTATATTTTATCACAACCATATCACAAATCATTCATAAAATCAAAAGAATAGCAGAGATAGAAATATGAAAAATGTAAATATTGTAATTAACAAGCTTGGACATACATATAATGAACTGAAGCAGAATGTATACTATAATATATTATACTCTTCCAAAAGAGAGTGGAGATTCTTTACAGTCACATAAGAACAATTACGAAAACAGACCATGCATTTCACCATAAAAATGAGCCTGGAATATTCCAAAGGATCAATATCAAATATTTTAAATAAAATGGCAGGAATCTCTGGAATATATAAGCCATGAGTGAGAAAAGAAGACAGGCTTATTTGCCAAGTCCTTGAATTTGGTGCTTTTACTTTTGAACCTTACTCCTGTAAAAATGAAACTTAGCCTAATTAATATTAATAGCTAAGAGTTCCTTCTTGAAAACCAATTTGTTACTCAAATGCAGCCTTTCTGTAAGCCAAACTCAGCAAATAAACTTACTACCACCCTCCCTACTTGGAACATTACTCCTAGGGAGGAGTCTCCATGGCACTGAGGGATTATTATCAAGCACTAACCAGTGATACACTAGGAAAAGACATTGGCCAAATGAGTGAAACATTAAATAAAAATGAGTTTTTATGGCTAAGAGATTTCAAAGAGTGTTGGAAGGTCATTCCAGAGGTTACAATTATGAAGGTCTCAGACAGATTCCATTTCACAGTAAACAAAGACTCAAATAGCATTGCTCCCAAGAGTTTTAGGGATGTCCATACAACAGAGGCAAGGAATACAGCCTCATGAAATTAACACTCCTTTGGCAGGCCCTATTTGGGAATATGTGATAATCTATTTCCCCAGTATAATATAGTTATACTCATTATAAGCCTCCTAATCATGATTTTTCCACTCCTTTTATTTGAGCCAATAATTTTCAAAGTACTTGTTAAGTATATTTCTCAGAGACTTAAATCTTTGGATTGTTCATATGCTGGTTGAGCCCAGAATCCCAGCAGAGTAATGACCAACTCCTACTCTCCAGTTCAAAAGTCCCACACACCCAAAATAAGGATTATCTACAACTGCAAGGAAAAAAATTCCTTCCGTCTGTCCACAATATCTAAGTTTCCTTTCAGCCTGAAGCATTCAGAGTAGACATCCCAAATCTCTCAAGATTGAGGAATGAACAATCATAAAGGGGGATTATAACCATGGACCAAAACAGATTTATTATAATAGTTATTTTTCTGTGTTAATGGAAGAAAGTGTAACATTGATATAAAGATTGTGGCTGCCAGTGGTTCAGAAGGGAAAGGGTGGGATGAATGGTTGGAAGACAGGAAATTTTTGGGTTGGTGAGATTCTTCTATATGATACTGCATTGATGGACACATGACATTACACATATGTCAAGGCTTACGGAACTATACAACATAAAATATAAACTATAATGTAAATAAACTAGACTTTGTTTAGTAACAATGCTTCAATATTGGTTCATTAACTCTAAGAAATGTGCCATACTATCTAAGATGTGAATAATAAGGGAAACTATGTGATTGGTTGTGTGTGTGTGGGAGGGGGGGTTACATGGGAATTCTCTATACTTCTGGTGTAATTTTTCTGTAAATGTAAATCTAAAACTTTTCTAAAAATAAAGCTTAGTATTACAATGAAAAGGTTGGAAATATGTGCATGTATGCTCACATACATACATTATTACAACTTTTATTACAATACAATGTAATAGTAAAAGTAAATAAATATGTGTATAAATTCATGTGTTTGTATATATATATATATACACATATATTTATTTGAAATAAATTTATGGTATTATCTGTAGGATACATTGTGAGGTGAAAAAAGGTATGGTTCTAAACAGTGTATGTAATGTTTTAATATTTTTAAAAAAATGGAAGGATACACCAATTCAAATGAAGATGATTTTCTATGGAGGAAAGTAGGCCACTATGTGGCCCAGAGATTTATGGATGCTACTTCTCTGTATGTACCTTATTTTGCAGTTTTTATTCTGAGGTCATGTAATTATTTTACATAATAATCAACAGACTTTGATGAAAATAAATACCTAAATATTGAAAGAAATATAAAACAAATATATCTAACTCCATGTTTCATTTAAGGCTTTACTAGAGAAGGAAATATTTTATAAGATTTAAAGCCACAGTAATGTAATGAACATTCCCAGTAAGATAAACCATAGGACAGAACAAAATAAGGTATACAAAAAGTACTAAAAAAGAAAAATATAAAAAAACAAACAAGAAATATGATTAGGGATGAGGCCTCAATGGACTGTGTTTCAGTGTAACCAAATAATAGATGAAGAAAAGTCATCATTTATAGAACATTTCAAGTTAATACATCCAAAAGGAAGGAAAACACTTAAACATTGTTAGGTTACCATCTCAATAATCAGCAACAGCTGCTAAAAATTTAGTTGAAATGTTAATTGGAATTTTTTAATGGGTGGAAGAGAGTGAAAACACCTGAACATAATGATTAAATGTATCATCATTATGATGAAAAAATCCCCCCCCAGATATTATGGTCTTCTTGATGTTATGTAATAAATGGTGCAATATTTCATCTGCATTCTTTGCAAAACAATAAAACCAGAATTCATTCAAATGTTCACTTTCTAGGAAATAAAAGAGACAAAGGAACAAGTTTAGTGACTATGAAACTGTAATTAAAAAATCCAAAAGTTAGAAAATAATGCAGGAAGGACAAAAGGTTTGTCTTATTAACAAGTAAATTACAAGAAAATAAAACAAGGAGGGGACTTTTTAAAGATTTAGAAAGAAACAAAAAATAAAATAACCAAATGTGTAGGTCTTATTTGGATTCTGTTTGGAAAAAATGTGCAAAACGGAGTAAATAGACACTTAATGGTTATTTGACACTACTAAGGAATTACTATTGATAATATATTTAAATGTAATAACTAAATATTTCTTTATGAATTAGAGTTCTACTTTTATTGAGAGATATATTGAAATAATCTATTTGGGATGTGGGGAATGGGTTCTGTCTTAGTTTGGGTGGGCTGCTATGACAAATATCACAAACTACTTGACCTAAACAACAGGATTTTGTTGTCTCACAGCTTTGGAGTACAGAAGTCCAAAATCAAGATATCACCAAAGGAAAGTTTTCTACAAAGTCTGCAGCCTTCTGGTGATGGCTTTCCAGGAATCCTCTGACACATGGCAATCTTTCTCCTTGTGTCTTCTCTGATTTGCAGTTCCTTGTTCAATTTCCTTTCCTCAGCCAGATTGGATTGAGGTCCAGTTTGACTCAATTTGCCCTATCCAAATAGCATCTTCAAAATCCCTATTTACAAATGACTTCACACACACAGGACTGGGGGTTAGGACTTGAACATGTCTTTGTGGGAGATATGATACAATCCATAAAAGTTGCTTTGGATGAATCAAAATAGGGCATATGTTTCTAACTGTTAAAGTTAAGTAATAGTAAATGAGGAATCATTACACTCTTCTATTTTTTGGCCATATTTGAAAATGTACATGATTTTTAAAAAAGCAGTAACAACCACCACCACAACAACAAATAATTGAAGGTACTGGAGTCCTTATTGAATCCCTACTCTTCCTGGAGATACTGATCTTGGCATGTTGCCTTATTTCTTTTATTATTTGTTTACTCATCAGCCAGGGACATATTCTATGAAATCGTTCCTTTTAGTATTGTCTGAATAAAATGCACTAGCATATAAAACATTTTCCACATTGTTAAGCCCATGATAATCACTTAATATGTTATATAGTTTATGGTTAAGATCATGATTCTTGTATTACTTTAATTGACTAATGAATTTGTTAATTAAAAATTGCTATCCATCAGGCTTTTTTAGAAGTTGAAATTCATACTTTGACCATCTCTATTTATTTAAATTCACATCTGGCTTTTGACTTCCTGTTTTCTTTAAATAAATATTCAAAGTCTAATAATATTCTTAGTAATTTTATTGGTATTAAATTTTCTGAATTATTCAATACCTAAAAAAAATGAACTTTGGGCCCTCCCATTAAAATGATAAATTATCTAAATGCAAAATTATTTTGTTGATACTCTAAGTATATTGCCCCACTACTTTGGTATCCTGGAAATGATAAGTTTTTCATCAACAATTGTATATTTTTTAAAAGCTATTTGGATATTTTCCTTTACGTAGAGCTTCCAATTTAAATAACTGTTTTGATTTGATATTGATCAGTGATTTCATATAGTTATTACCTGATTATTACTAAATAAGTTATTTTTAAAATGTTAGCATTTTACAAGAATTTCATTAAAATATCAATCAAACATTATTGGAGATCTTCCTCATTACTTTTTTGTCTTTTTTAACAAATCAATTTTATTGATACATATTAATAAAGCATAAATTCATCCAAAATGTACAATCAATGGTATTAGTAGAATCACTTAGTTGTGCATTCATTACTCCAATAATTCTTAGAACATTTCCATTACTCCAGCAACATTACTAAAAAGCAAAAACCAACCAAACATACAAACAAATTCATCATCTCAATATCTCTGTGCTTCTCCTGCCATACATAGCTAGTATTCTGTTTCCTTCTCTCTAGTTTATTTGTTTTTTATATTTTGTGAAAAACAGTCATATATGCAATATCACATATATTTGTATTTTACATGATAATTCACTGTGTTATACAGTCCCAAGTTACATTATTTAGCTATCCTTCTAATAATATAAATGTTCTTATTACCACTGTCATACCTATGAAATAGCTCTGCTAGTCACAAACAGCATGATGTGCTCTCAATATTTCATTTCATTTAAAAAATTACAAACAACCTTTTAACCAATTCTGCCAGATTAATAATCAGCTTTACATTCTCTACCCTCATTCTATTTTCTAGTGACATATATTATAATTATTAATTCCATAAGTTTGCATAATATATTTAGTTCATAATAGCACAACCATATAGTATTTGTACTTTTGTGTTAGGCTTGCTTCACTCAGTATAATGTCCTCCAGGTTCATCTTTGTTGTCATATGCTTCATGACTCCATTTATTCTTACTGCTGCAAAATATTTCATCATGTGTATACACCAGTTTATTTATCCATTCAACTGTTGAAGAACACCTGACTTCTTTCCAACTTTTAGCATTCGTGAACAATGCCGCTATGAACATTGCTATGCAGATGTCTATTCGTGTCACTGCTCTCACTTATTCTGGACATATACCTAGAAATGGTATTGCCAGGTCACATGGCAAGTCAATATTCAACTTCCATGTGAACTGTGAAACAGTTCTCCACATTGGCTGCACCATTTTATATTCCCACCAATAGTGAATAAGTGTTCCTGTCCATCCACATCTTCTCCAATTACAGTTTTCCAACTTTTTAAGAGACCAGAATAATAGGTGTGAAATATCTCATTGTAGTTTTGATTTATATTTCCTTAATCACTAGTGAGGGTGAATATTTTTTCATGTGTTTCTTCACCATTTGTATTTCTTTCTTGGACAAATGTTTTTTTCCAAATTTTTTGCCCATTTTTTAATCAGGTTGTTTGTCTTTTTATTGTTGAGTTGGATGATCTCTGTATACCATCCTCAATAAGCCCTTATTGGATATGTGATTGTCAAATATTTTCTCCCATTGAGTCAGCTGTCTTTTCACCGTTTTGACAGAGTCCTTTGAGGTGCAAAAGTGTTTAATTTTGAAAAGCTTTATTTTTTTCTTTTGTTGTTTATGCTTTGGGTGTAAGTTTAAAGAAACTACCACCTACCACAAGATCTTGAAGATGTTTTCCTATATTTTCTTCTAGTGGTTTTATGGTTATGCTTTTATATTTAGGGTCTTAATACATTTTGAGTTAATTTTTGCATAGGGTGTGAGATAGGGGCCCTCTTTTTCTTTTGTATATAGCTATCCAGTTCCCTCAGCACCATTTGTTGAATAGACTGTTCTGGCCCAGATGGGTTGGCTTAACAGTCTTTTCAAAAATCATTTGACTGTAGATGTGAGAGTCTATTTATGGGTTCTTTATTCAGTTCCCTTGGTCAATGTGTCTGTATTTAAGCCAGTACCATGCTGTCTTTTACCACTGTAGCTAAGTAATATTCTTAAAAGTCAGGAAGTGAGATTCCTCCAACTTCATTCTTCTTTTTTAAAGACATTTTTGGCTATTCGGGGCTCCTTAAACTTCCAAATAAATTTCAATTTTGGCTTTTCAATTTCTGCAAAAAATAGGCTGTTGGGATTTTTATTGGCATTGCATTGAATCTGTAAATTAGTGTGGGTAAAAATGACACCTTAATGGTATTTAGTCTTCCAATACATGAACACGGAACATCCTTCAATTTATTTAAGCCTTCATTGGTTTCTTTTAGCAATGTTTTATATTTTTCTGAATACCATTCCTTTATGTCCTGGGTTCAGTTTATTGCTAAATATTTGATTTTTTAGTCACTATTATAAATAGAATTTTAGTTTTGATTCCCTCCCCCCAGATTGCATGTTAGTATTGTATAGAAATACAATTGATTTTTTTGTATTAATGATGTATCCCACCACGTTACTTAATTAATCTATTTATTCTAATAGCTTTGTTGTGGATTTTTCAGGATTTTCTGGATATTATATCATATCATCAGCAAATAATGAAAGTTTTACTTCTTTTTTTTACTACTTAGGTGCCTTTTATTTAATTTTTTTAAACTAGCCTAATTGCTCTATCTAGAAATTCTAGCATGATACTGAATAATAATGGTCACAGTGGACATCCTTGTCTTGTTCCTGATCTCAGCAGGAAAGCTTTCAGACTTTCAACATTGAGTACAATGCTAGCTGTAAGTTATTCATATATTCATATTACCATATTGAGAAAACTTCCTTCTATTCCTATCTTTTACAGTGTTTTTATTTTTTTTTTCAAGGAAGTGTGCTGTATTTTGTCAAATGCCTTGTCTGCATCAAAGGAGAGGATCATATGATTTTTCTTCTTCAATTTAACAATGTGGTTTATTACACTAATTGATTTTCTTGTGTTGAAACACCTTGCATACTTGGGATAGAAACCACTTGATTTTGGTGTATAATTCTTTTAATGTGTTTTGGATTCAGTTTGCAAGTATTTTGTTGAGGATTTTTGGATGTATATTCGTTACGGATATTAGTCTGTAATTTTCTTTTTTTTATAGTATCTTTATCTGGTTTTGGTATTAGGGTGATGTTGGCTTCATCGAATGTGTTTGGTACCATTCTTTCCAGTTCAATGTTTTGGAAGAGCTTGAGCAAGATTGGGATTAGATCATATATGAATGATAGGTAGACTTCACTTGTGCATCCATCTGTCCCAGGCTTTTCATCTTTGGGAGGTTTTTGATGATTGTTTCAATCTCTTTACTTGTGATTTGTTTGCTGAGGTATTCTATTTATTCTAGGGTCAGTGTAGGTAGTTCGTGTGTTTCTAGGAATTTGTACATCCCTGCTACATTGTCTAGTCTTTTGCATACATTTGTTCTTAGTATCCTCTTATGATTTCTTTTATTTCTCTGTGGTCAGTAACTACATTGCTGTTTTAAATTTTTATTTTTACTTTTTTGCATCTTCTTTCTTTTTTTTCATTCTCAGTCTAGCTAAGGTTTTGTCAATTTTGTTAATCTTCTCTAAAAACTAACTTTTGGTTTTGTTAATTCTCTCTATTGTTTTTTCATTCTTAACTTCATTTATTTCTGCTCTGATCTTTACTATTTCTTTCCATCAGCTTGGTTTGGGATAAGTTTGTGAATCTTTATCTAGTACCTTCCTGTGTGCAGTTAGATCTTCAATTTTAGCTCTTTCTACTTTTTTAATGTAAGCATTGAGGGCTATAAATTTCCCTCTCAGCACTACCTTTGTGGTGTCACAAAAGTTTTGATATGTTGTGTCTTCATTTTCATTTGTCTCAAGATAATTACTGGAAACTCTTGCAATTTTTTCTTTTTCTTTAAACAATTTGTTGAAGTATATCATTCACACATGAACATATATAAACAATAAGTGTTCATTGTGAACTTACAAAACAAACATGCATAACATCATACAGCATTCCCACACATCACCCACCAGAAATAATCTGCATTGTTTGAATAATTTGTTAACAAATTATGAAAGAGCATCGTCAAAGTTTTGCTACTAACTATAGTCCATATCTTACTCTCCTATATATTTTTTAAAGGATTTATTTATTTACTTTTATTCATTTTTACCCCGACCCCTTTTTTGCTGTTTTTGTGTCCATTCACTAGGCAACTCTCTGTGTCCATTTCCTGCCCTCTCTTCTCATCCTTCTCCTCCTGTCTTCACTGGGATTTGATTCTCAGAAGCGCTGATGTGAGAGAGAGGCATCCTACCATATGTGCCACCTTAGTTCCTGGTTTTTTGGTACATCTCATCTTGGCTCTCCCTTGTGTCTCTCTCCTGTTATGTCATCATCTTGCTGTGTGGTTCGCTGTGCCTGGTGGTGCAACTGCTTGTGCAGCCTGGCAGCAAACTGTGCACGGGGCCTGGTGGTGCACCCACGCACAGGTCCTGGTGGCCCACGCAACTTCTATATTTTCTTTTTTTAATTTTTACCAGGAGGTCCCGGGGATCGAACCCAGGTACTTCCATATGGGAGAGGAATGCCCAACCATTTGAGCCACATCCACCCCCGTACTATATCGCTTAAGTTTGACCAAAGATACCTAGAGTTACAGTCTTTTCCCTTACAGAATGGTCATATAATAAATCAGGCTTAGTTTATCACCAGCATTCTAAAAACAAGACCTAGGGAGAAAAACTAGGTCTGGGGACACATGCATGGTTTCTAATATAGCAAAAGTTTAGCCTATCCTGATTATCACAAAATTAGGACAGTGAGACTATTAGCATCAATTTCTTTCATGATCCACTGATTATTTAATAGTGTGTTGTTCAATCTCCATATATTTATGAATTTTCCCTTTTTCCTTCCATTATTGATTTCTAGCTTCATTCTGTAATGATCAGAGAGAGTATTTGTATGATTTTGATCTTTTAAAATGTATTGAGACTTGTCTTGTGTCCTGTATTAGTCAGCCAAAGGGGTGCTGATGCAAAATACCAGAAATCTGCTTGCATTTAAAAAAGGGTATTTATTTGGGGTAGGAGCTTATGGTTACCAGTTACCAGGCCGTAAAGCATAAGTTTCTTCCTTCACCAAAGTCTGTTGCCACATGTTGGAACAAGACAGCTGCCGACATTTGCCAGGGTTCATGCTTCTTGGGTTCTTCTCTTCTTGGGGTTCCATTTCTCTCTGGGCTTAGCTCCACTGTTTCCTCCACATGGTCATACGTAGACTATGATGCTCTCTAGGCTTTGGTTTTCTCCATAAGGCCAGCTGTGAACTGTCAGGTGAACAGCTTGTCTCTTTTCCTGAGGCCTTCTCTCCTTACTCACGACCAAGCTCTTCTGTTTGCTTAATTCCCTGGGCTCCAGCATTAAAACTCTGCATCAGAACTCCAACTCAAAAACTCCAACTCTGTCTTTTGCCATGTCTTTTATCTTTGATTCTCCACCCACCAAGGGATGGGGCTTAACACCCTACTGATGTGGCCTAATCAAAGCCCTAATCATAACTTAATCATGCCCAGATGAACAGACCAGTTTACAAGCATAATCCACTATCTATTTTTAGAATTCATAACTCTATTAAACTCTCAAACTGCTACATGTTCCAGTAGATTGTCTATCTTGGAGAGGGATCCATGAGCACTTGAAAAGAATGTATATCCTGCTGTTTTGGGATACAATGCTCTATAGAAGTCTGTTAGGTCTTGTTCATTTATCATATTATTCGATTTCTCTTTTTCTTTATTTGTCCTCTGTCCAACGTTCTACCCAATACTGAGAGTGGTGTTTTGAAGTCTCCAACTATTATTATAGAGACATCTATTTCTTCCTTATGTTTTGCCAGTGTGCACCTTATGTAATTGGGGCATTTAGGATGGACACATAAACATTTAGTACAGTTATGTCTTCTTGGTGAATTGCCCCTTTTATTAATATATAATGACCTTGTTCATTCATTACAATAATTTTGCATTTGAAATCTATTTTGCTACTCCTATTTTGTTATTATTTGCATGGAATATCTTTTTCTAACCTTTCACTTTTAACCTGGTTGTTTCATTACGTATGACATGAGTCTCTTGTAGACAATGTATATTTGGCTCATATTTTTTTTTATCCATTCTATCAGGCTCTGTCTTTTGACTGGTAAATTTAAGTCATTAACATTCAATGTTATTACTGTAAAGGCATTACTTACATCAACCATTTTGTCCTTTGATTCTCTGTTGTCATAAAGTACTATTGTCTATCTTTATACCCTTTAATTTATCTTTCCTAATAATCACCATTTCTAGACTCTTCTCCAAGTATCTTGCCCTTGCCTTTTCCTATCAGGCTGCAGCCTTCCTTTTAGTATCTCTTGTAATTCTGTTCTTTTGGTACAGAATTTTGGTTTCCATTTTTTTGTGAAGACTGAATCACCTTAATTTTTGAAGAACAACTTTGCCAGATACCTTAATGCATTTCATTACATTAAATACATCATGCCACTTTCTTCTCCTGTCTATGGTTCTTGATGAGAGGTCGGCACATAATCTTATCGATGCTTTTGCTTTTCTCTCACTGCTTTCAGAATTCTTTCTTTATCTCTGGCATTTGCCATTCTGTATACGAGGTCTCTCATGATAAGTCTATTTGGATTTATTCTGTTTCAGGTGTATTGTCCTTCTTAGATGTTGATATGTATGTCTTTCATAAGGATTGGGAAGATTTCAGTCATTATTTCATCAAATATTCTTTCTGCCCTTTTCCATTTTCTTCTCTTTCTGGGACACCGATAATGCATGTTTTTGTGCTTCACATTGTCATTCAATTCTTTAACACCCTGATCCATTTTTTCTGTTCTTTTCTCTTTTTGTTCTCCTGTCTTTTCCAGTTTAGTTTTTCTGTCTTTAAGCAATTCAAATTTGCTCTTATGTGACTCCAATGTATTTTTAATCTCATCCATCATGTCTTTCATTCCCATAAGGTCTGTTATCTTTCTTTGTATGCTTTCAAACTGTTCTTTATGCTTTATGCTCACCCAGAATATTCTTAATATCCTTTATCTCTTTAGTCATTTTCTTTCAATTCTTTGAATGGATTTAGGAGAGCTGTGTGATTACCTTTGATTAAATGTCTTAAATCCTGTATCTCTTCCGGGTATTTTTGTTGTTGTTGTTCTTTTGCTTAGGCCAACTTTTCCTGTCTCCTAGTATGGCTTGTAATTATTTGCTGATGTCTAGACATTTGAATATGTTGGTGAAATTACTCTGATAGCCAATTTCTCTCTTTGCCTATTGTTTTCTTTTTTCTCAGCTCTTCTTTGATATTTGGTTTGACTTATTCTAAATCTTCATGATTTCCCGGCTTAAGTTATCTAAGTCATGCAAGGGACTCACTATTGAGGTACAGATTTTCTTCCAGGGGCTAGATTACAAAGATACCTCAAATCAGTTTTTTTCCATGCAATTTCCTAGCTAGCCAGCAGATGGCACCATTTGCACCTTTCCATGGAGGTGTATCTCTCCATTTTCCTGTGTTTTGTTCAGGCTAGAGCTGATACTAAAAGTGGACTCTGAAGATAAACCCTTAGGCCAACCCTCCCTTTTCCTTTGTAACAGCTGTCAGGGAAGACAATATCTGTTCCTCTCTCAGATGACTGCAGTGAGCCAAGAGTTTTACCCTAGCTTAACATCTTGGAGATGGAGGAGGTGAACCCTTCCTGGCCTCCATGGAGATTTGGTAACTCAAGTTTTTTGTTTCAGGTTGTTTGTGTTTCTGTCCCTCACTCTCCTGGAAGTTGTGTCACACTATCCTTGTCTATTGACCCCAAAAGCAGGTCTCTTGGACAGCTTTTGGCTCTTTCTCAATTGTTTTTGTGATTTGACCACTGCTTACCTAATCCTATGTGACACCCCCATAATTCCCATCATTACTTTTGATAGCTGCATAATGCTGATTGTATAGACATTTACAATCTATTAGATTGCAATAGAAGTCTAATAGAAGTTTATTCAACCAATTTGCTACTGATGAATGCTTCGGTGTTTTCAGGTCTTGTTATATTGATGGTACAACAAGTGGCATCTATCATATATATCATATTATATTTTTGTCAATAAGTTTTCAAGCCGAATTATTGGTTTTAATGAGCACATCTTTGCTTTTCCTAAGCTCATCTTAAAACATAAGTTTGAATTCCCAGCACAATAAGGGGTGATCCTCATATTCATATTCCATTTTAAAAGAAGTAAAATCTAATCCAAATTTATTAATGATCCTTCTAAAATTAAATTACAAGGAAATATTTAAAAATAATCTTAATGAATAAACCAGACAAATACAAAAATATGTTAATTGGGGCAATATTTTTGAACAGATTAATATTAAATTGTTTAAAAGTGTGAGGGCAAAGAAAGATATTTCACCAAAATATTTAGCAATTATGAAACAGTATGCACATAACCTTATAGCCAAAACAGATAATAACTGATAGGAAAAATTAAATATTTTTCATTTGTGCCAAAATTTTGAATTACATCCTTTTCCACCTTCATTCACAAAATCAATAGAATAATTTCCAGTTCCTGGACTCAATGAACTCAATTTCCTCTTCTCTTTTTTCTTTACTCTTTTCTTCTAAATACACCTATGTACCCTAGAAATAATTCAACAATCATAAAAAGACTTAAAATTTAGATAGAAGGAGAAATGTCTTAAAATGGCAAAATAGGAAGCTCCAGGATTAAGTTTGTTCACCAGAACAATGAGTAAACAGACAGAAACTGTTTGATATAACTACTGTGAAACTCCAGAGTTCAATAGAACACTGTACTACATCCAAGAAAGAATGTTAGGAAGAGGTGAATAAATTATGATAAAGATTAGTAAATTGTTGTCTCCACAATAGTTTACTGGTGGCTGTCCCCCACTCTTGCAGCCCCCTGTCTAGCTAGCTAGTGACAGAAACAGATACAAAATCCACTTCCCTAAGAACAAGGGTCAGTAGGGCTGATAACTGATAACAGCTTTTGTTAGAAGTTATGGATCACTGAATTCATATATCTGAGTGCCAGCATTATTCTAATATGTCCCCAGCAAAGACTGCTGAGAAGACATGCTTCTTCAGGGATGCTGGGGGTGGTTCAAGGACTGCATTTGCTAGGCATGTCAAGCAAATGGGGAGCTGTGAAAGAAGCTCCTGGCACCCTTCCTGATTATCTGCATAGAGCAATTTGGAGCAGGTCTCTTCTTTTTTCTTGGGTCACTGGCCTTGTTCTTGCTAGGGAGGTCTGACTTGTTATACTTTTTTCTAACCTGCTTCCCCTCCCCAGAACTTCCCATTCAGGCAAATGCTCCTGGAGATGACAACAAAAACAGAGTAAGGAAATGTTGAGGCAGACAGCCTAGAGCAAAAGATTATCTGCATTAATGAACTGAAAGAGAGGGAGGTGTGTATCCTGGAAAATGAAGGGGCATGCAGACTCCAAGAAACAGGATAACTACAAAAAACAAACAAGGACAAGTCCAGGAAAAGACACAGGCCCTAAAATACACAGAGAACCATGCAAGCTGAATTTGCCTTGGGCAGACTTTATTGATAAAATGGCTGACACTCAAGAAAATCTCTATGATAACACCAGCAGGTTACAAAATCATGAAACAGACATCTCAGTGAATAAATCCCAGAATTATTATTTAAAATAATAAAATGTATAGGTGTGTATGGCAGTTTGATATTATTAATGAATTCCAAAAATAGATATTAGATTATGTTTGTAAACTGATCTTTTCTTCTGGGCTTATTAGATAATACTGGACTCAAAGGTTTCACTTTTACTTGATTAAATAATGATTAAGGATTTGATTGGGCCACATCAGTAGGATGTTGCATCCCTGCCTCCTTGGTGGGCAGGGAGTCACAGAGAAACTACACCACAGAAAAAGGAGATTATAGTTTTGAGCTGGATATCAGGAAGTAGCACACTGAGGAGCAGAGCAGCTGAGCCCAGAGTGAAACAACCCTGGGAATAGAGGAACCTAGGAAGCCTGAACTCTTGGCAGACATTGGCAGCCATCTTGCTCCAACACATGGCAACAGAGTTTGGTGAGGGAAGTAATGTATGCTTTGTGGCCTGGTAACTGTAAGATTCTAACCCAAATAGATATCCTTTATAAAAGTCAAAATTTCTGGTATTTTGCATCAGCACTCCTTTGGCTGACTAATACAGAGTGCAAGAAAAAAAGAGTACAAAGTTGTAGCATTTTGTTATTATTGATGAATTCCAAAAAGAAATATTGGATTATGTTTGTAACCTGGTCCTTTCCTCTGGGCATGATTAAATTATGATTAGGGCTTTGATTGGTCCACATCAGTTGGGCTTTGAGTCCTGCCCCTTTGGTGGGTGGGGACTCACAGAGAAAATGACATGGCAGAAGAATTAGGTAGAGTTTGGGTCTGGATTCCAGGAAGTGAACACATAGGAGAAGAATACAGAAGAATAGAGATGGCTCCTTAGACATAACAGAAGCCCCAGGGAGAGAGTAAGAGCCATTCACCTGATATTCTACACCTGGACTTGTGGAGAGAACACAGCAGCTGAGCCTGGAGAGAAATGGATCTCCAGGAAGAGAGGAACCCAAGAAACCTGAACTCTTGGCAGACATTGGCAGCATCTTGCCCCAACACGTGGTAATAGACTTTGGTGAGGGAAGTATCTTATGCTTTAAGGCCTGGTAACTTTAAGTTTCAACTCCAAATAAATACCCTTTATAAAAGCCAATAGATTTCTGGTATTTTGCATCAGCACCCCTTTGGCTAATACAAAAGCAAACAAAGAGAAGGAAATGATGGCCCATCAAATGGAAAAAAAAAATCAAAACCCAGAAATCACCTACAAAGAGGACTATACTGTGGACATATGGAACAAAGATTTTAAAATGCTCAAGGAATGAAGGAAAATATTGAGAAAGAAGCAAATGACATCAGAAAACCAATGAATGAGTAATATGATATTCCTATATAAACAAAAGCTGAAGGAGTTCATTGCCACTAGACATGCTGTAAAAACAATGTTAAAGGAGTCCTCCAAACTGAAAGAAAAGAGCACTAAATATAAAGAAATAAAGATCCCCAGTAAAGGTAACCATTTGGGTAATTATAAAGGTCAGTGCTCTTGTATTTTACATTTTGTTATGTAACTCCACTTTTTACATCCTATAGGTGCTGTAGTGGTTTGACAGTTTGATGTAATTATGAATTCCAAAAAAAAAGATATTGGATTATGCTTGTAAACTGGTCTGTTAAACTGGGCATGATTAAGTTATGACTTGGGCATTGACTGGGCCACATCAGTAGGGTGTTGAGCCCCACTGCTTGGTGGGTGGGGTAATCAAATATAAAAGGCATGGCAAGAACAGGGTTGAAGCAGTTTTTGATGTTGGACTTCAGGTGAGGAAGGAGAGAAGTCCCCAGGATAGAAACGAGCCATTCGTCTGAGAGTTCACAGCTGTCCTTGTGGAGAGAAGCAAAGCCTAGGCAGCCTCATAGTCTACAGTAAACCTTGTGGAGGAAACAGATGAGCTAAGCCTGGAGAAAAATGGAGCCCCAGAAAAAAAGGAACCCAGGAGCTTGTACCCTGGTAAACTTCATCACTGTTTTGCTCCAACACCTTTGACTGACTAATACAGAATTTGGTACCGAGGAGTGAAGTGCTTTTGCAATTGCCAAAATGCTGGAATGGTTTTATAAATGGATAAGGGGTATTTTTGGGGGGAATTGTGAAATGCTTGATGGAAAAGGCCTAGATCGCTTTGAGGAGACTGTTGATAGTAGTATGGACACTAAAGAGACTTTTTATGATGCCTTGGAAGTAAATGATGAAACTATTATTGGAAATGGTAGGAAAGGCAATTGTGTTTTAAAGTTGCAGAGAACTTACCAAGATTAACTCCTGGTGTTATATGGAAGACAGCATTTAGCTGAAGAACTTTTCAAGGTAATCTTGGAGAATGTGGCTTGGCTTCTCCTTGCAGCTTATAGCAAAATACTAGATGAGCAAAATACACTAAGGACTGAACTTTTGGGCACAAAGGAAACAGAAACTGATTCCAGAACTTCCAAGTTTCTGGAAATCAAGTTCCCAGATGAAAATGCCTCATTTGAAGACTTAGCTCAACCTGGAACTTGTAAATCAGAATTGAAGATGCAGTTATCTCAGAAAGACTTGTGGAATGTCTTACTGTCTGATGGCTTGGACCCTTGCTTCTTGCATGCTAAACCAACAAGGTTTTTGAGAGCACTGTATGAACAAAAACCAATGTGTGCTTGGACTAAAAAGGACATGGGAAGGAGACATTGAAGAAGAAAGAGCTTTAAGGAGAAACCGATGGAAGCTGAGATCTGGAATTAAGACAGCACCTTGGGCCAAGAGAGGAGTCCCACCCATGTGTACAGAGAGGGTGAGCTTGCCCCAGCATTTGAAGAGGGTGGATGTCCCCAACCAATGTTCAGGAAGAGTTTTTCTGCCTCAGGGTACAGGGATGGTGGAGCACATTCCTCATATATTAGGGCAGGAAAGGTCGGCACCCCATAGGCCTGAGAGGGCTGGACCTGTCCCCCATAGATTAGGGAATGCCAGGTGGTCAACTTATTGCTCTGAGAAGGTTGAGCCTTTGTGTCAAAGGTTAGAGAAGGCCAGGTGGTCAACTCATTGCTCTGAGAGAGTTGAGCCTGTATGCCAAAGGTTGGGGGAAATGTTGTCTTCACTTCACTGTATTAGGGGGGGCTAAAACTCTAACTCAAAGATTGGTTAAGATGTGGAAATCACCCCAGCACTCTTGAAGGGTGAGATTTGGAGCTTAGTCAACCTCCAGATGCTTGATGAGGGTGGAAGCAAGAAAATGGCCATTAGGCAACCCTTTGGAAAGGGTGGGTTCTCAGTGACCCCAAGGAGAAGAAATCATCGTCTTAAGAATGGCTCTCAGATTTTGAAATCGAATGGAGGATGCCCTCCAGGTTAACTTCAATGTAGAGGACCCATGACTCATGTTTAACCTCCCAATTTCTCCTTATAGTATTGAAAAAGTTTATTTTTTGTCCATTTGTGTATTGGAAGCAGATAAATGATTTTGTAAGTTTCAGAGGTCTACAGCTGGAAGGGACTTTGTCTCAAGATGAAATGTATTTCTTTAAAATGATTATGATATGATTTTGTACTTGCATTGTTTCTGATTTAATGTTTTTTTAAATATTATAATGTATATTTGGAATTCAGAGGGTGGAGTGTAGCGGTTTGGCAGTTTGATGTAATTATGAATTCCAAAAATCGATATTGGATTATGCTTGTAAACTGGTCTGTTAATCTGGGCATGATTAAGTTATGACTAGGGTGTTGAATGGGCCACATCTGTAGGGCATTGAGCCCCACCGCTTGGTGGGTGGAGTAATCAAATATAAAAGGCATGGCAAGAACAGGGTTGAAGCAGTTTTTGATGTTGGAGTTCTGGTGAGGAAGGAGAGAAGGCCCCGGGAGAGAAACAAGCCATTCGCCTGAGAGTTCACAGCTGGGCTTGTGGAAAGAAGCAAAGCCTAGGCAGCCTCATAATCTACAGTAAACCTTGTGGAGGAAACAGACGAGGTAACCCTGGAAAAAAATGGAGCCCTGGGAAGAGAGGAACCCAGGAATCCTGAACCCTGGCAAATGTTGGCAGCTGTCTTGCTCCAACACGTTGGCAATGGACTTTGGTGAGGGAAGAAACTTAGGCTTTATGGCCTGGTAACTGTGGACTTCTACCCCAAATAAATACCCTTTATAAAAACCAACAGATTTCTGGTATTTTGCATCAGCACCCCTTTGGCTGACTAATACACATGCTAAAATGCATAAGAAGTAATGATCAAGCTATGATTTTGAACATAAAATGTACAAAAATATTATTAGTAATAAGTAACAAAAGGGAGATGGATGAAGGGATATAGGAAAAGTATATTTGTATACAATTGAAGTCAAGTTGCTATTTAATTAATTATGATTGTTATATGCAGGTTATTAAATTTTAAGTCCATGATAACAAATAAAATATATCAAAAATATATCTAGATAGACATGAGATAGCACATAATATGGTACAATGTAAAAAAAACAAATAAATACAAAATTAGGCATTAACAGAAGAATTGAGGGGAAATTATGATAGAGATTAAATAGAAAAATAGAAAAAAAGTTCTACAATATCAGTAATAACTTTAAATGTAAATGGATTAAATTTTCAAGTCAAAGAAAGCAGAAAGAATGACCCAAACATATGCTGTCTGCAAGAGTCCCATCTTAAATTAAAGGACACAAGTAGGATGAAAGAGAAGGGATGAAAAAAAATATATATATACATGTAAGTAGTAACCAATAGATAGCTGATATAGTTATACTAATATCAGGAAAAAAAAACAGACAAGTCAAACACAGTTAAAACAAAGATAGTCATTATATACAGCTAAAGGGGTCAACAAAACAAGAAGTTGTAACAATTATAAATATATATGCACCTAACAGCAGACCTCAAGATGTATTAAGCAAATACTAACAGATTTGAAGGGAGAATTTGATGGCTCTACAATAATAGTAGGAGTTTTAATGCACCACTTTCAATAATGATTAGAACATCTAGAGAGAAGATCAATAAATAAATAGGACTTGAACAATACACTAAACCAACTAAACCTAGCAGACATATATAGAACACTTCACCAAACAACAGCAGAATATATATGCTTCTCATGTGCATTTGGATCATTTTCCAATATAGACCATACCATAGATCACAAAATAAGACTCAATAAATTAAAAAATATCTATATTATGCCTTAAACTTATGAGTAAGGAAAATAACAATTCCAGGTGACACCCAAATCTCACTGTGAATGTGAGATGGATTTTTGAGTGGGTAAAGGTTGTCCCTAAGGTGACTCACCTATTTTGTGTGATGCCTGGGAGTAGCTATCTGCCCAGCCTGCCATATAATATATAAACCATACAATATATCTTCCCTAACTACAATGTATCTTCCCTAACTACAATGGAATAAAGCTAGAAATCAATAACAGAGGAGAAAATGGAAAATTCACAAGTATGTAGAGAATAAATTATGTACTCTTAAATATTCAATTAGTTATAGAGAAAGTCACAAGGGAAATTAGAGATAATATTGAGGGAAATAAAAATGAAAATACAACATACCAGACTTTTGGAATACAGCAAAGGCTGTGCTGAGAATGAAATTTATACTTCTAAATAATTACATTAAAAAAGAAAGATTTCAAATTTGAAACATCTCCTAAAAATTTGAAGAAATAGAAAAAGTAGTGCAAACTAAACTAAAGTATACTGGAGGAAAGAAATAATCATTAAAGTGGAGTTAAGTGAAATTGAGAACAGGAAATTAATAAAATCAACAAAACCAAGAGTTCATTCTTTGAAAACATCAACCGAATTGACAAAACATTATCTAGAATGATTAAGAAAAAAAGAGAGATAACCCAACTAAAATCAAAAATGTAAAGGGAAACATTACTACTCAAAGAGAAACTGCACTGCAAAGAAGGAGGGATGGAGTTTTGATACTGGAGCCTGGGAAATAAACACACAGAGAAGCAGATAAGTGAGGAAGGAGAGAATGCTCCATTAGACATGGCAGATGCCCAAGGAAAAGAGATGAGCCATTCACCTGATAGTCTACAGTTGGCCTTGTGGAGAGAGTACAGCAGCTGAGCTAAGAGAGAAATGAGCCCTGGGAAGAGAGGAATCCAGGAAGACTGAACCATTGCAGACATCAGCAGACATCTTTCTCCAACAAGTGGCAACAGACTTTGGTGAGGGAAGCAACTTACATTTTATCACCTGGTAACTGTAAACTTCTACCCCAAATAAATACCTTTTATAAAATCCAACTGATTTCTGGTATTTTGCATCAGCACCTCTTTGGCTAATACACCTACCAACAAATTGGGAGGGCTAGATGACTACACAGTGACATTTTTCACCAAATATTACAACAAGAAATAACATTAACATTGTTTACATTCTTCAAAATTGTTGAAGAGTTGGGAAAACTCCCTAATTCATTCTATGAGGCCAAGATCACCCTTATACCAAAGTCAGGTACAGATAACACAAGAAACAAAAATTACAGACCAATATCTCTTATGAATATATATGTAAAAATCCTCAAGAAAATATTTTCAAACCAAATCCAAAAGTACATTAAAATAATTATACATCATGATCAAGAAGATTTAATCCCTGGGATGCAAGGATGGTTAAATATAATAAAATCAGTTAATACCTTTCATCACATTAACAGAATGAAAGGAAAAATAAGAACATACGATCATCTCAATTGATGCAGAAGAGGCATTTGACAAAATCCACCATCACTTGCTGATCAAAGTTCTTATAGAACTAGGAATAGTAGGAAACTTCCTCAACATGATATAGGACAACTATGAAAAACTAACAGCTAACATCCTATTTAGAGGGAAAGAGAGCTTTCCTTCTAAAATCAGGAACAAGATAAGGATGACTGCTTTTACCACTGTTATCCAAAATTGTACTATATGTCCTTTCAAGAACAATAAGCCTTGAAAAATAATTAAATGTCTTTAAATTAGAAAGAAAGTAGTAAATTTTCTTTATTTGCAGATGACATATTTCTATATACAAAAAGTTCTGGAAAATCCACAACAAAGCTCCCAGAGCTAATAAATGAAATCAGCAAAGTGGCAGGGTACAAGCTTAACACCCCAAATCAGTAGTGTTTCTATAAATATGCAATGAACACTTAGAAGAAGACATCTAGAAAGAAAAACATTTTAAATAGCAGCTGTATTAGTTGGCCAAGGTGGTGCTGATACAAAATACCAGAAATCTGTTGACTTTTATAAAGAGTACTTATTTGAGGTAGAAGCTTACAGTTACCAGGACATAAAGCATAAATTACTTCCCTCACAAAACCCTGTTGTCACTTGTTGGAGTAAGATGGCTGCCAGTGTAGGCTAGGTTTCAGGCTCCCTCTTCCTCTCTTGGTTTTGTGGTACCAGCTTCTTCCAATATCCACTGTAGGCTGGGATAAGTCTCATCTCTCTCCTGGGGTTTGTTCCTCTCTGTGCTCAGCTGCTCTGTTTTCTCCACAAGGTCAGCTGTACTCTATCAGGTGAAGAGCTCATCTCTCTTTCCAGGGCCTCTGTCTTGCCTAACATATCTGCTTCTCTGTGTCTATTTCTGAGGCTCCAGCTCAAAACTCCAACTAACTCCTTGGCCTTGTCATTTTCAATGTAAGTCCACACCCACCAAGGGAATGGGGACTCAATGTCCTACTGACATAGCCCAATGAAAGCCTTCATCATTATTTAGTCAAGTAAAAGTGAAATGTTTTAATCCAGTACAATCTAGTATGCACAGACCAGTTCACAAACATAATCCAAATCTATTATTGGAATTAATAAACAATATATAACTGCTACAGTAACTGAAAGAATCAATTATCTAGGAATAAATACAACCAATGATGGATAGGATTTGTTTATAGAAAATTTCAAATCATTGATAAAATAAATCATAGAAGAACCAAATAAAAGGAAGGACCACTTAATTGAGAAACAATATTCTCTCCAATAAATGGTGTTAGAAAAATTGGATCTCAATATGCAAAAGAATGAAGGAAGAAAGTGTTCTGGGAACATGGCTGATGGTTTGCATATCACTCTAAGCTCCCACGAAAACAAAGAAAAAGCCAGAGGCTGCCATGAGGAACTTCTTTGGGGCACAGCAAACAAGGGTACGGCTTACCAACTCCCAGAAGAGTGAGGGTCAGAGACACAAAGAAGCCAAAACAAGTAATAATGAGTTATTAAACCTCCCAGCTGCTGGGAAGGATTTTCTTCCCCCACCGCAAAGTATTAAGTGAGGGTAAAACTCCTGGTAAATTGTATCTAACTGAGGATAAAGCAGATGTCTACCTCCATGGGAAGGTGCTCTGAGTCATCTAGGAGGGTACTGGACAAATAGGGAAGCTAGGAATAATTGTGGGTTGCTTCCCTTGGTGGCTGGAAGGGGCACACATACCCAGCCCTTAGGGTGGACAGACTAGGTGAACACCCTAGCCCCCTGCTTCAAATGGGAGTGTGACTGCAGATTCTCTGCAGGGGAGAAGGGTCTGGGAGAGTGGAGAGTGATTTTTTGTGGCACGTTTACCCAGCTGGGCCCTCCTTGAATATCATAAGGGACCCTAACTCAACAGGAAGAGAGGAGGGGGATCACCTCAGGCTGGATTTACCTAGATAAAGAGAGGAATTACATCAGTGAGGAGGCAGAGACAGGTAGTGATCAGCACCACTTCAGCTGAGTGCAGGAGATCTAACCTGCCAGAGGGAAAAGGGCCAGACAGCCTTCTGAAAGATTTAATTAACCCAATGAGTCGGAATAGCTCAGTGGAAGAATTCCAGACTGGTATGTATGAGGTCCCTGGTTTGATTCCTGGCTATTCCTTGAGAAGTGATTTAGTATGTGTTTTAGTCAGCCAAGGGGGTGCTGATGCAAAATACCAACAATCAGTTGGTATTTATAAAGGGTATTTATTTAGGGTAGAAGCTTACAGTTACCAGGCCATAAAGCATAATTTTCTTCCTGCACCAAAGTCTGTTGCCTCATGTTGGAGCAAGACAGCTGGTGACATTTGCCAGGTTCAGGCCTCTTGGATTCCTCTCTTCCCAGGGTTCCATTGCTATCCAGACTCAGCAACTCTGTTTCCTCCACAAGGTCAGCTATAGACTATCAGGCTTTCTAGGCTTTGCCTCTCTTCACAATGCCAGCTGTGAACTGTCAGGTGAATGGCTGATCTGTTTTCTGGGACCTTCTCTCCTTCCTCATGCCTATGCTTACTTCCTTGGGCTCCAGTTCAAGACTCAGACACCAGAACTCCAACTCAATACTCCAACTCTGTCCTTTGCCATGTCTTTTATCTTTGAGACTTCACCCACCAAGGAGCAGGGCTCAACACCCTACTGATGTGTCCCAGTGAAAGCCCTAATCATAACTTCATTATACAAGCATAATCCAATATCTGTTTTTGGAATTTACAACTATATCAAACTGCCAAACTGCTACACCAGGTTATCTAGCATTCAGCTGAAACTTTATGACAGGGAAAATATATATACTTTCTTTGTATTAGCTTTTCTTGAATCTCTTATTTTTTTTTAAAGGATTCTTTTTTTTAAAATTTCCCTTACTTTACTCACTAAAACCCAGTTAAAAACCTGAAGATGGCAGGCTGCAGTGTGAGTGATTGAGGAACACCAGCAGCTTGAGAAGATCTTTAGCAGTCTAAGAGAAGGCTGTTTCTCCATGATTATCATTATTTTTTCTTCTGTCTCCTTTTTTTATTTTAAATAAGTTGCTGCTGTCTTGTTTCTTGCTTGTATGTATCCCCTTCCTTGTTTCTATGCTTGTTTCTTTCTCTGTTTTTCTTTTGGTTACTGATCTATTCTACCTACGCTGTTTATTTTCACACTTTCGTGTTTATATCTTTTGTTTTCTGTTGCTGTTCTTTCACTTCACCTCTTTTATTTGGTCTCCATTTTTACTTGTTTGTATTTCTCTCTCTCTCATTTTTTCTGTTTATTTTCTTTTTTATGCTTTTTCTTTATCTCTTTTCTCTTTTCTTTTCCTCTCTTCTCACCATTCAAACCATTTAATTCATTCTATATAAATTTTTCTCTATTCTGTTTCTTGTTTCATTGTTTCTATTCCACTTTCCTAATCTTATTTCTCTGTGCTTCTTACTCGTGTTAATTTTTCAATTTCCTAGGTCATGTACACTTGCTTTCCTACCTTTTACTATTATCATTACTATGATTCTTTTTGTCTTCCTATCTCTTTCCTTTTCTATGGTCCTAATATTTTTCTTTCAACAGAACATGGAAAGATCTCTCACAAAGAAATGGCTGAGAGGAGGAAAGATCCTGCTCAAGTGAGCTCTATTCGGAACCCACAGAGTAGGAGGCTTTATGGCATCGATCTGGGGAGTTGAATAAAGAGATAAAATCATCAAGGAATTGCTGGCTTGATTCTTGGTTGCTGTGTATCCTCTTCCTTGATTTCTCCTTTTCTGTGTATACCGATTTAGTCTACAAATGGTATCTCTTTTCTGTCCTTCATCATTCTATCTTCTGATTTCTGTCTTTGTTCTTACATTCCAGCTGTCTTTGTTTAGTCCTCAATTTTTCTGGTTTTTATTTCTATCTCATCTCTCCTGTTTTCTTTCTTTTATTAACTTTTTTCTTTTTATAATTTCTTTTCTCTTTCCCTCTCTCCTCATCATTCTGGCCTTTTACTTTATTCTAAATATTTTTCTCTATTTGGTTTCTCATTTCATTGTTGATACTCCACTTTTTTATTCCTATTACTCTACATTGCTTACATGAGTTAAATATTCATTTTCTAAGGTCTTACATGGTTCCACTTCTATGATTACTCTTATTATTAATATTATACTTTTATTTTTCTTATCTCACTCACTTTCTCTTGCCCTACTATTTTTTCCATCAGGGGAACATAGACAAGAGCAATGAAATAAAATAAGAAAAACAAAGTGTCAAAGACAAAACTTAACACACACAGAAAAAACAGCATGAAATAAAACCCTAGACTAAAGAAAGAAGCTATTCCACTGAATAAACCCATCAAAATAAAAAGATGACCAGACAGCAACAAAAACTTACAGACCACACTAAGAAACAGGAAGACATCGCCCAATCCAATGAACAAGCTAAAAACCAGGAAGAGATGCAGAACACTGAACAACTCATTAAAGCTGTCCAAACAAATATCATGGACCAACTTATTGAAGTGAATGAAGAGATTAAGGATATTAAGAAGACATGGGGAGAAAATACTGAAGAAATTGTAAACATACATAAAAAGATACCCGCTATGATGGTGATGAATGGCACAATCCAAGAAATCAAAAAGACACTGGAAGCACACCGCAGATTTGAACAAGCAGAAGAAAGAATTAGTGAGGTGGAATACAGTACATATGAAATCAAACAAATATTAGAACAAATAAGTAAAAAGAGAGAAGAAATCCAGCAGGAACTTAGGGATTTGAATGACAACACAAAATGCACAAACATAGACATTATAAGCACCCCAGAGGGAGAAGAGAAGGGAAAAGGGACAGAAGCAGTGTTGGAGTAAGTAGGGTGCACTCAGTTTCCTGGTCATGTACATCCATCTCCCAACACCATTGAGGAAGATGGATGTACATGACCAGGAAACAGAGTGCACCCTAAACAGTATAAATTCTAACAGACCTTCTCCAAAACATATACTCATCAAATGGTCCAATCGTCAAGACAAAGAGAAAATACTGAAAGCACCAAGAAAAGAGAACCATCAAATACAAGGGAAGCTCAATAAGAATAAGTGTTGATTTCTCACTAGAAACCATGGAGGCAAGAAGGCAGAGGTAGGACATAGCTAAGTTTCCAAAAGAAAAAACCTCCATCCAAGAATTCTCTATCCAGGATAGCTGGCACTCAAAAATGGTGGAGAGTTCAAAATATTCACAGAAAAATAGAAATTAAGAGAGTATGCCAAAAAGAAATTTGCTCTTCAATAAATACTAAAGGGAGTTCTGCAGGTTGAAATGAAAAAAAAAAAGGAGAGAGAGATAGTTGGAGGAGAGTGTAAGATTAACTAAAAAGACAAAAATAAAAATAAAAAGAATATATGATATACATAAACACAAAGAAAATATGGCTAACCTAAGTAATTGCTTGAGTGTAAGAACACAGGCTATAAATGGCTTAAACTCACCATTTAAGAGACACAGATTGGCAGAATGGATAATGAAATATGACCCATCTATAAGTTGTCTACAAGAAACCCACCTTAGACCCAGGGATTCAAGGACACTGAATGTGAGTGGCTGGAAAACTATCTTAAAAGCAAACAATAACCAAAAATGAGCAAGAGTAGCTATACTAATATCAGACAAAATAGATTTAAATGCAAAACTATTGTAAGAGACAAAGACAGAGACTATATATTAGTGAAAGGGGTAATCTTTCAAGAAGAAAGAACAATCATAAACATTTATGCAACTAACAGGGGCACCTCAAAATACATGAGGCAAACACTGCACCAACTAAGTAGAGAAATTGTTGCCTCTACAATTATAAGGGGGTTTAACACACCATTATCACCATTAGACAGAAATCCTGACAGAGAATCAGTAAAGAAACAAAAACTTTGATTAACACATTAGAGGATCTAGATCTAATACACATGTATAGAGCACTACACCCAAATACAGCAGGATAGAAATTCTTCTCAAGTATTCATACATCATACTCCAAGATAGACCACATACTAGGCCAAAGAAAAATTCTCAATGAATACAGAAAGATTGAGATTATGTAAAGTAATATCTCTTTCCACAATGGAATGAAATTGGAAATCAGTAAGTGCCAGAGAACCAGATTAGCCACAAAGATATGGAAGTTAAACAACACAAACTTAGACAAACAGTGTTTCAATAAGGAAATCTAAAAAGAAATCAGTAACTACATTGCAAATAATGAAAATGACAACACAACATATCAAAACCTAAGAGATGCAGTAAAAGCTGTACTGAGAGAGAAATTTGTAGCAATAAATGAATATAATAAAAAGAAGAAAGAGCTAAAATTGAAGATGTAACTGCACACTTGACAAATTTGAAAAAGAACAACAAGCTAACTCCAAAGGAATGAGAAAGAAGGAAATAACAAAGATTAGAGCAGAAATAAATAATGTAGAAAATGAGAAAGCAGTAGAAAAAAACAAAACAAAACAAAACCTGGTTTTTAAAGAAGATCAATAAAATTGAAAATCCCTTAGCTAGAGTAATTTAAAAAAAAGACATAAGATGCAAATACACAAAATAAAAAATGAGAAAGGGGATATTGTCGCTGACCCCACAGAAATAAAGACTATCATAAGAGGAAAATTGGAAAAATTATATGCAAAGAAGAAAGATAATTTAGAGGAAATGGACAAATTCTTAGAAAGTCACAAGCAGCCTAATTAACGAAAGAAGAAATTGATGAACTCAACAGACCAATTACAAGCAAGGAGTTAGAATTAGTCATCAAAAATCTCCTAACTAAGATGATCCCAGAACTAGGCGGCTTCACAGGGGAACTTTACCAAACATTCCAGAAAGAACTAACACCAATCCTGCTTAAATTCTTCCAAAATATAGAAGTTGAAGGAATATTGCCTTTCTCCTTCTACAATGTCGTCTTTACCCTAATATCAAAGCCAAACAAAGATGACACATAAAAGGAACATTACAGACCAATCTCTCTAATGAACCTAGATGGTAAAATCCACAACAAAATACTTGCTAATCGTATTCGACAACACATCAGATGAATTATACACCATAACCAAATGGCTTTCATCTCGGGTATGCAAGGATGGTTCAGCATAAAAAAAACCAATCATTGTAATACACCACATAAACAGATTGAATGAAAAAAATCAGTTGATCATCTCTATACACGTAGAAAAAGCATTCGACAAAACACAGCACCCTCTCCTGATTAAAAAAAACAACAACAAAAACTG
>JAQZBX010019195.1:0-11154 GCA_029593785.1 Cabassous unicinctus
GAAACAGAAGAAAGACAGTAAGAGATGCAGCAGACCAGGGAGAGTGAGCACCTCTCTCCACTCAAGAAGGGCCCAGGATTGGTTCCCGGTGTTGCCAAAAGAGAAGAAAAGCAGACACAGAAGAACACATAGAGAGCAGACAGCGAGAGCAAAACAATGATGGGGGGGGTGGGTACGGAGGGACGGGGGGACAGGGGGAATACATAAATAAATCTTTTTTTGAAAAAACATATTACAAACCTACAGTGGTTTAAAAAAAAAAAAAAACAGCATGATACTGGCATAAAGTTGGATATACCCACCAATGAAATCAAACTGAGTATTCATAAATAGACCCTTATATCTATGACCAACTGACGTTTGACAAGGCTGCCAAGCCCACCCATTTGCAACACAATAGTCACTTCAACAAATGGTGGTGGGAGAACTGGGTATCATGTCTTAAAGGAAGAAAGAGGACCCATATTACAAATTTTATACAAATTTTAACTCAAAATGGATCAAAGACCTAAACATAAGAGCCAGGATCATAAAACTTCTAGAAGAAAATATAGGGAAGCATCTTCAATATATTGTGGTAGACAGTGGTTTCTTAGACTTTATATGCAAAGCACAAGCAATGAAGGAAAAAGAAGATAAATTGGACCTCCTCAAAATTAAAAACCTCTGTACTTCATAGGACTTTGTGAAGAAAGTGGAAAGGGAGAAAATATTTGGAAACCACGTATCTGATAAGAACTTAATGTCCAGAATATTTAAAGAAGTCCAACAACCCAACAATAAAAAGACAAACAACCCATTTTAAAAACTGGCAAAAGACTTGAATAGACATTTTTCCAAAGTGGAAAGACAAATGGCTAAAATCCACATGAAAAAATGTTGAACGTCACTAGCTACCAGGGAGGTACAAATGAAAACTACAATGAGATATCATGTCACACCTACTCAAATAGTCACTATCAAAACAAAACAAAACAGAAAACCACAAGTGTTAGAGAGGATTGGAGAAAGAGGAACACTCATTTACTTCTGGTGGGAATGTGAAATGCTGCTGCTGCTGTGGAAGACTGTTTGCCAGGTCCTCAGGAAGCAAAGCATAGAATTACCATCGGGCAATCCCGCTACTATGTTCATACCCAGGAAAACTGAAAGCAGGGACACAAACAGATATTTGCACATCAATGTTCATAGCAGCATTATTCACAATTACCAAAAGATGGAAGCAACCCAAGTGTCCATAAGTTGATGAATGGATTAATGAATGGTGGTATTGTTCACCAATTAGAAGGAATGAAGTCCTGATGCATGTGACAACATGTTGAACTTGGAGGACATTATGTTGAGTGAAATAAGACAGAAAAAGGACAAATATTGCATGATCTCAATGATATGAACTAATTATTATAAGCAAACTCATAGAGTTAGAATCTAGAATACAGCTTGCCAAGAGATATAATGAGGGTAGAGAATAGGGAGCTGAGGCTTAATTTGTACATAATTTCTGTTTAGGTTGATTGTAAATATTTGGAACTGGATAAAGGTGATGGTAGCACATTACTGTGAGTATAATTAATAGTGCTGAATTATGTGTGTGAATGTAGTTGAAAGGGGAAGTTTTAGGTCATGTATGTTATTAAAAGGAAAGCCTGAGGATAAAACAAGGGACTGTGTAACATAGTGAACCCTGTAGTGGACAATGACTGTGGTAAATAGTACAAATATAAGAATGTTCTGTCATGAACTATAACAAGTGTACAGCACTATTAAAAGGTGTTAATAATAAGACTGTATTTGGGAAAAATACACCTAATATTAATTATCGGCTATAGTTAACAAAAATATTTTAATATTCTTTCATCAATTGAAATAAAAGCACCACACCAATGCAAAGTGTTAACATTAAAGGAAGATATGAGTATGTTTTATTTTATACATGACTTTTATGTAAATTTATAACTTCTCTAATTTAAAAAAAAAATTACAATAATTTTAAAAATTATGCTAAGTGAAAGAAACCATACACAAAGAACTACATATGGTATGATTACATTTGTATAAAAATGTACATATGAATAAATCTATATAGACAAAATTAGATTAGTGGTTATGTAGAACTGTGGAAGGATAGAGGGATTGAAAGGTGACTGCTAAAGGATATAAGGCTTTTCTTTTTGGAGTAATAAAAATATTCTAAAATTGATTATGGTGATAAATGCACAACTCTGTGATTATACTAAAAGCCATTGATTGTATACCTTGGATGGATTATATGAAATGTGAATAAATGACAATAAAATGACTTAAAAAATAGAGGAAAATATAAAGAAATCCTATAATTCAACAATAAAAAGACAAACAATCCAATTTAAAAATGTGCAAAAGACTTGAACAGACATTTTTCCAAAGAGGATATACAAATGGCTAAAAATCACATGAAAAAGATACTCACCATTACTAGCTTTTAGGGAAATGCAAATCAAAACCACGAGATAACATTTCACACCCAATAGAATAGCTGCTATTTTTTTAAAAAAGAACAGAAAATACAAGTGTTGGAAAGGATGTGGAGAAATAGGAACACTCATTCTTTGCTTGTGGCAATGTAAAATGGTGCAGCTGCTGTGGAAGACAGTTTGACAGTTCTTCAGAAAGCCAAGTATATTACCATATGACCGGCAATCCCACTAATAGGTATATATATGCAAAATAATCGAAAGCAGAGACTTGAAAAGATATTTGTACACTGAAGTTCATAGTGGCATTATTCACAATTGCCAAAAGATGGAAGCAACCCAAGTGTCCATGAAACAATGAATGGATAAACAAACTGTGTTATATACATACAATGGAATATTATTCAGCATTAAAAAGGAATGGGGGTTGTGGATGTGGCTCAAGCAATTGAGCTCCCGCCTCCCACATGGGAGGTCCCAGGTTGGGTTCCTGGGACTTCTTGGAGAGGGCCGGCTGGTGCAACAGGCAGGCACGGCAAGCTGATGTGACAAGATGACGCAACAAAGAGACACAAAGAGGAAAGACAATGAGAGACACTGTGAACCGGGGACCTGAGATGGCTCAAGTCTCGGTTCGGTTCCTGGTGCCTCCCAAAGAGAAGATGAGCAGCAGTCAGTGAGCACAAACAGCGAGGGGCGTGGGGAATAAATAAATAAATTTTTTTTTTTAATGGAATTCTGACTCATATGACAACATGGATGAACCTTGAAGACATCAAGATGAGTGAAATAAGCCAGACACAAAAGGACAAATATTGTATGATATCACTGATTTGAAATAATTGGAATAAGCAAACTCATAGAGTCGGCATCTAGAATATAGGTTACCAGGGGCTGGGTTGGATGTAGTGAGTGGGAGATAATGCTTAATTGTACAGAAATTCTATTTAGGTTGATTGTAAATTTTGGTAATGCATGGTGGTGATGGTAGTACAACATTGTGGATGTAATTAACAGCACTGAATTATATATGTGAGTGAGCTTAAAAGAGGAAATTTTAGGATACATATGTTACTAGAATAAAAATTAAAGTAAAAAACAGAAGACTGTACAACAGAGTGAACCCTATTTTAAATGATGGACTATAGTTAATAGTACAATTGTAAAAATGTTATTTCATGGGGAACAGATGTAGCTAAAATGGTTGAGCACCTGCTTTTCATGAATGAGGTGTCAGGTTTGATTCCTGGTACCTCCTGAAAATAAAAAAAAATAATTAAAAATCACTAACAAAAAATATATTTCATGAATTATAACCAATATACCACACTAATGCAAGGTGTAAATAATAGGGTGATATATGAGGAAAAATTAGAAGAATATTAACAGGCAAGTCACAAAAGTAAAAATGGCCACTACCATGTAAAAGATGATGAAAGTCCCTGATACTTAGGGAAATGGAAATTGAATCAATAAATTATTATCTCATAATAATTTGCAAAATGTAGGAATCTAAGAAAATATTTTTGTAGCAATATAATGTTGAATAACCTTTCCAAATAAGATTTCAACATACTGTGACCCTGCAATTCTACATCTAGGAATCTGTCGTGCAGAAATACTTGTGCCTGAGTACGTGGATACGTATACAGGATGTTCCTCCAGCACCTAAGTGGCCATCAGTTAGTGAACACACTTACCTGTAACAAAAGTTATAAGTATACAGCCTTTACAGAGAACAGTAGTTTACAGACAATATGTGAATACTCTCCATGTCACCTTGCGAAATAAAAAATAAGGTCCAGAAAAAGATTTTTTAAAATAGTATGATACTCTTTTCTTTGGAAATGAAATAAAATAAATGTAAACTTGTATAAACACAGAGGAAACAATCTGAAAAAATACACAGAATTTCCAAGGGTGACAATTAAATTTTTGCTCTATGTATTTTTGCATTGTTTGGTCTTTCACAATATTGTTTTCACGAATTAATTATGTGGTTTTAAAAATGAATTAGTGAAATACACATATTAATTCAAGATATCAAGTGCCAAGATTTTGATATCATATTATCAATTCATTAGTGCCATTCAGAATATGTGTACTGACCAGAAATCCAGTATACTCTTTTATCAATTTAATTATCAATCTATTTCACATTTTAAATATCCTATGAAGATATATATTATAATGCCTATTAAAAAAACTTTCAGTAGTTGTAAAAATGTAAACTTTATCAAACTTTAAGATTTTACTGTGTTTTTAAATGTCAACACTTAATGGATTTTATAGTAGCTTAGTGACCTCTGCTGGTTTACTTAAAAAGTTTATATTTGTGGTGGTTTTGACATGACCACAATACTATGACATTTCTCCCATGGAATCATGGCCTTTCCCTTTGAACTTGAACTTTTACAGGCCATGTGCAATCCTGCAACTGTCTTATCAAAGAGAATGCAGCAGAAAAAGCAGCTGAACTTCCAAGGCTCAGTTGGAAAAGGCAATATAGTTCGCTCTCTCACTCTCTCTCATTCTCTGCTCAGTGACTTTGGCGGCTTTAGCCTTATCCCAAATCCCCATGATGAAGTATCCATGTCATGGAGTGATTACATGGCTATGTTTATGAAGCCCCAGTTGTTCCAGCCCCCAGCAGTTTGAGTCTTCTCAGCCCAATCACCAGAAATGTGTGTGAACAACCTTCAGATGATTACAGCTCCAACCACAATGTGACAATAACCACCTGAGAAACCCTGTGCAAGAATCACCTAGCTCAACCCTTCAGGACTTGCTTCAGGGTCAGCTCCTCAGCAAGCCATTCTCTGTCGACCCTATCTAAAGGAGTTTGCCATTAATATAACTTTATCTCAGCTCAGCACCCTGCTTATCACAAGTTATACTTGTTATCATTTGATTGTTTATTTTTGTCTAGCCCCCTACCCCCACATGGCCCAACTAGACTACAGTTTCTATAAGAGTAAGTATCTTGTATGTCTTGTTCACTACTGTATTAGTTTTATATTACTGCTTGACAAATTACTCCCAGAATGTAGTAAATTAAAATAATAAACACTGATTCTCTCATGTATACCAAAAAAGATCCTAACAGAGCCTAACCAACACCCAGAACGATGACATGATTTTTTTAAAATGATAGTTGTTGTTCTAAACTACATTTTGGAAAGTTTGTTATGCAGGGATAAATGACTGAAATATTATATGCATGTATTTTTAATAATGCATTTGTAATAAACTTAAAACTAATATATAGCTACATAAAGGGGAAATTCTCAAGGTTACAATTTGAAAATAAAATAACTGTAACTCAGAAAAGGTAGTCACCATAGAATGGTGGTTAAGAGCTTGCACTTCAGACCCAGATTGCCCAGAATCAAGTCCCTGCAAAACCACTTTAGCATTCATTATGTGGGGTTGCACATGTTACTTAACTTTTCTGTACCTTAGTTTTTCCACCAGTGAGATGAAGATAATGGCAGTGACATTACCTACCTCATGGGGCTGTTATAAGGATTAGTGTATTAACATGGTAAAGCACTAGGAACAGTTGCTGTATAGAGTTGTGGTATACAGCAAAACTCAAATTGCATTAATTATTTTCATTGTTAAATGGATAGAAAATTTTTCACAATGAGCTTAGAATTGAACATAAATTATCTAATAAGTTTTTAAATGTACCATGATTCAAAGGTAAATAATAAAAGTAGGAGTATTTCCTATTTCAAATATGTAGGAATTAAATTTATGGTAAGAAACAGGTACAAACAAACTGGGGCTTGTGGACCAAATCTGACCTCCCATCTTTTTCTAAATGAAACAAAATTCAAAATGACATAAAATTCACCATTTTAACCATTTTAAAGTGTAAAATTAGGTGTCATTTAGTACATTCATCATTGTGTACATCCAGAATATTTTCATTATATCAAAAGGAACCCTGTACTCATTATTCAGTCATTGCCATTCCTCCCTTCTCCGACCTTCTGGCCACCACTAAAATTGTAAGTCATATCCTCTATGAATATAGACGCAAAAATCCTCAACAAAATATTAGCAAACCAACCTCAACAGTGCATTAAAAGAATTACACACCATGATCTCTCCCACGTATAAAAGGGTAGTCCAACATAAGAAAATCAATTAATGTAGTAATTTACATTAATAGAACAAAGAAGAAAAAAACACATATTCATCTCAATTAATGCAGGAAAGGTATTTTACAAAAGCCAGCATCGCTTCTTGATAAAAAAACACCTAGAAAACTAGCAATAGAAGGAAATTTCCTCAACATGATAAAGAGCATATATAAAAAAATACACAGCTAACATCACACTAAATGGTGAAAGACTGAAGTTTCCCTCCTTATATCAGGAAACAGACACTGTCATCACTGTTATTCAAGATTGTACTGGAATTTCTAGGCAGATCAATTAGGCAAGAAAATGAATTTAAAGTCATCAAGATGTCCACTGCCACCATTGTTATTCAATATTGTACTAGAAGTTCTATCGAGGGCAATTAAACAAGACAAAAAAAAAATTTAAAGGCATCCAAACTGGAAAACAGGAAGTAAAACTCTCACTGTTTGCAGATGACATGATCCCATGTTTAGAAATTTCTGAAGTAAGCACAACAAAGCTACTTGAGCTAATAAATGAGTTCAGCAAAGTGGCAGGATACAAAATCAACATGCAAAAATCAGTATTGTTTTTGTACACTAGTACTGAACAATCTGAGGAGGAAATCAGGGGGAAAATTCCATTTACAAAAGCAACAGAAAGACTCAAATACCTAGGAATTAATTTAATCAAAGAAGTACAGGACCTATATGAAGAAAACTACAAAACAATGCTCAAAGAAATTTTAAAAGACCTAAACAAATGAAAAGACATTCTGTGTTTATGGATTGGAAGACTAAATATCGTGAAGATGTCAATCATACCCAAACTGATTTATACATTCAATGCAATACCAATCAAAATTCCAATGGCCTACTTTACAGAATTAGAAAAGGTAATTGCCAAGTTCATTTGGAAGGAAAAGTGCACCAAATAGCTAAAAGCATTCTAAAAGAGAAAAGCGATGTGGGAGGAATTTCACTGGCTGATCTTGAAGTATATTACAAAGCTACAGTGGTCAAAACAGCATGGTACTGGCATAAAGATAGACACATTGATCAGTGGAATAGAATTGAGAATCCAAAAATAAACCCTCACCTATATGGTCAATTAGTTTTTGACAAACCTATCAAGTCCATGTTAACAGGACAAAACAGTCTCTTCAACAAATTGTGCTGGAGAACTGGATATCTATAAGCAAAAGAATGAAAAAGGACTGCTATCTCACTCCCTATACAAGAATCAACTCAAAACCGATCAAAGACCTAAATGTAAATGCCAGGACCATAAAATTACTATAAGAAAATGTAGGGAAACATCTTTAAGACATTGTTAATGGTGGTGGTTTCTTGGACCTTACACCTAAAGCATGTTCAACAAAAGAAAATATAGATAAATGGGACCTTCTCAAAATTAAACACTTTTGTACCTCACAGGACTTTGTTAAAAGGGTGAGAAGGCAGCCAACTCAATGGGAGAAAATATTTGGAAATCACATGTCAGATAAGGACTTAATATCCAGGATATATAAAGAGCTGTTACAACTCAACAATAAAAAGACAAAAGACCCAATTAAAAAATAGATAGAACACTTGAACAGACATTTGTCCAAAGAAGAAATGCTAATGGCAAAAATACACATCAAAAAATGTTCAACATCACTAATAATTAGGGAAATACAAATCAAAACTACAATGAGATATCATTTCACACCTGTCAGAATGGCCACTATTAAAAAGACAGAGAACTGCAAGTGTTAGAGAGGATGTGAAGAGATAGGAACACTTATTCACTGTTGGTGGGAATGCACAATGTGACAGCCACTGTGGTGAACTGTTTGGCAGTGCCTAAAGAAGGTGCATATGGATTTGCCTTGTAACCTCACAATACCGCTACTGGGTATATACCCAAAAGAACTGAGAGCAGTGACATGAACAGACATCTGCATCCCAATGTTCATAGCAGCATTATTCAAGATTGCCAAAAGTTGGAAACAACACAGGCGTGCATCAACCGATGAATGGATAAACAAACTGTGGTGTATTCACACGATGAAATATTATGCAGCTGTATGAAGAAATGAAGTCGTAAAGCATTATGTGGAGCGAAGCAAGCCAAACATAAAAGGACAAATACTGTGTGAATGCGTTACTATGAACCAAATATATTGTGTAACATGTTGTATGATTCAAAAAAAATTTTATATGTATCCAGTACATTTAATTGAGAAATGTATGTTTTTATTCAAAAAAAAGAGGAAGCCCTGGATAACTCCAAACAGAAAAGCCTCCTTATTGGTCCCCTGAGTGCTAACAGGTGAGGATCAAAAGGCAACAAATCAAAACAGCAAATAACTGGAGCCCCTCCCCAACATTAGGAAAGGGAAGGAGGGAAGAACAGCTTTAATAAAGGCAACCCCTGAACCTAGGCATGCTTCTTTGCCTGGAGGTCACCGGCATCTATGTCTAGGATGTATACTTTTTTCCTCTCATTTCATAATAAACTCTTTTTACTGGCCTAAAAAATAAAATAAAAAAATAAAGTCATACATATTGGAAAGGAAGAAGTAAAACTTCCCTTATTTGCAGATGACGTAATGCTATATATAAAAATACTGAGAAATGCACTACAATGCTAATAAAGCTAATAATTTAATTTAGCAAAGTGACAGGGTACAAGATCAACATGCAAAAATAAGTAGTATTTCCATGCACTGTAATGAACAATATGAAGAGGAAATCAATATGAATTTATATTTATAGTGGATAATAGAAGAATAAAATATCTAGGGATTTTTCTTTTATTTTAGAAGGCACCAGGGATTGAAATGGGGACCTTGTACATGAGAAACAGGCACTCAACCAACTGAGCTATACCTGCTCCCCAAGAATAATTTTAACCAAGGGAATAAAGGACTTGTACACAAAAAACTATAAAACATTGCTAAAAGAAATTTTTAAAAGACCATAATAAATGGAAAGACATTCTGTGTTCATAGAGTGGAAGAAAAAACATTGTTAAGTTCTACCCAAAGTGAGTTACAGATTCAGTGCAATCCCAATCAAAATTCCAACAACTTTCTTTGTGGATATGGAAAAGTCAAATTTAAATGGAAGTGTAACAGGCTCTAAAAAGCCAAAGCCATCTTGAAAAAGCACAAAGTTGGAGGACTCACACTGTGATTTCAAAACTTATTGCAAAGCTACAATAATCAAAAGAGAGTGATACTGGCACTAGGACAGACATATAGACCAATGGAATCTAATTGAGAGATCAGAAATAAACCCTCACATATGTGGCCAATTGGTTTTTCACAATAGTCCAAGTCCACTTAATTGGGAAAGAATAGCTATTCAACAAATTGTGCTAGGAAAACTAGATATTCAAATGCAAAAGAAAGAAGGTGGACCCCTACCTCATGCCATATACAAAAATTAACTCAAAATGGACCAAAACCTAACTATACAAAAAAAATTACATAAAACTACTAGAAGAAAACATCAGAAACATCTTCAAGCTCTTGAATTAGCCAATGACTTCTTAGATTTAATGACAGAAACACAAGGAAAATTTTTTAGGTAAATGTGATCTCATCAAAATTAAAACCTTTTGTGTATCAAAGGAATTTTCATAAATATAAAAGGAAAACCTACAGAATGGAAAAAACTACTTGGATACTACATATCTGATAAGGGTCTATTATCCAGGGAACATAAAGAAATCCTACATCTCAACAACAAAAAGACAAACAACCCAATTTAAAAATAGGAAAAAGACTTGAAGAGACATTTCTCCAAAGAGGATATACAAATAGCCAGCAAACTATTTAGGGAACTGCAAATCAAAACCACAATGATATGGACTAAAGTAGACATTATTATACTAGCAATGGAAGAATTTGTAACAGTGATATAAAGGCAATGGTCACCAGAGGTTCTGAGTGGGAAGAGAGGGAAAAATAGGTGTAACATGGGGTACTTTGTTAACATTGGAATTGTTCTGCATGACATTGCAATGATGGATACAAGCCATTATACATTTTGTCAAAACCTATAAAATTGTGCAGTGCAAAGTGTAAACCATAATATAAACTATAGACCACGGTAGGTAGCAATGCTTCAATATGTGTTCATCAAATTGTAACAAATATACTACACTAATGAAAGATGTTGTTAATGGGGGAAAGTGGGGGAGGGGGAGGGGGTAGGGTATATGGGAATCCCCCTATATTTTTGATGCAACATTTATGTAATCTAAAGCTTCTTTAAAAATAAAAAAATAAAAATAAAACCACAATGAGAAACTAGAAAAGAGTTTACCAGGAGTGTGGTAGGGGTAAGAAGAGGGGAGGTAATGCTTAATTTTTACAGTTTCTGTTTGGGCTGATGAAGAAATTTTGGTAATGGATGGTGGTGATGGTAGCAAAGCATTGGGAATGTAATTAAAACCATTGAATTGCATATTTGATAGTAGTTAAAATGGGAAATATTAGATTGTATATATGTGTGTGTATATATATATATAACCAGTATAATTTTTTAAAAAAAAAGAATACTGAGCAACACAAA